>VWZV01015338.1:52249-67920 GCA_013397155.1 Irena cyanogastra | reverse complement strand
AAAAAAAAAAAACACAAAAAAAAAAAAAAATATAAAAAAAAAAAAAAAAAAAAAAAAAAAAAAAAAAAAAAAAAAAAAAAAAAAAAAAAAAAAAAAAAAAAAGGACGAAAACAGCAAGATGTGAAGCGGGTGTTGGCTCCGAGCCCTCCCCGCGGACCCCGGCATGTAGAAGGCACAGGCAGGCAGGGAGCTGGGGCTCGTTCCAGCCCCAGGCCGAGCCCCGCGGGTGGGGGCGGCTCCCGCAGGGCCCCCGGCCCCGCCGCTCCCCGAGCGGGCTCCAGGAGGGCTCCTCCGGTGATCCCACACGCTCCTGGCAGCTCCGGCTCCTCCGGGCTGACCATGGCTCCGCCGATCGCGACAGACACGACACACATAGCGCACACACAGCGGGAGGGGATGGAGCTGCACATGGCGAGCGGAGAGGGGAGAGGAGGGCGAGAAGCGGGGGTGAGGTGGTACCTTGGATGTGCTGCTTGATGACATTTTCCAAATGGTCCAGCCTTTCTATAATCCTTAAAGTGTCCCCTTTGTCTTCCTCTAACTTTTTTTCTGAGATCGGCTCCTGCACTTTCACATAAACACTGGCAATGTAGTTGGTGACCCAGCCCACGTACAGCAGGCAGACGATGTTAGTCATTCCACTCAAAATCACGCAAGTGGACACTAAAGTTTTGGTTTTCCTGGTGCACACCATCCTGAGATCCCTCCATATAGCTCCAAAAATCCTGTGATCCAGAAAACAAAAATAAGCTGCGATGAAAATAAATCCTTTCCCCCCTTTCCCCTAAACGGAGACCACTCCGAAGTCAGTAATTTTCCATGCAAAAAGTTCTCCAATCCACGGGAAAAAAAAATACTTGTCGCCTACCTAGAAGGAGAGGTGGGGGCGGGCTGATAATTAGAATCCTGGCTTTGAGTACATGAGAAGAGCTGAAAGTTTGCGATGGCACTGCCGACAGCAGACAGCGAGGCGTGCCAGCCGCCCGGCTGCCCGCTGCCTTCAGGCACCGCCCCCCGCCCCGGGCATCACGGGCGCCGGCAGCCCAGCGCACGAGCGCGACAAACTTTGTTCCCTCCGACGCCGCTTGCCACCGCGACCGGCCGCGGCGGAGCCCCAGCCCCAGCCCCAGCCCCGGGAGCAGCCTGCCGGGGAGCGGGGCCCGCCCGGGACTGACAGCGCCCGGCTCCAATGGCAGCGGCGCTGCGCGGGGGCGCGGGGCGGGCATGCGGCGGGACCCACCTACTGCTCGCTCCGCGCCGAGCGGCGCCGGCCGGCCCCCGGCGCCTCCCTGCCTCATNCTCCCTGCCTCCTTCCCTCCCTGCCTGCCTGCCTGCCTCCCTGCCTGCCGTGCCGGGGCTGGCTGCGGAGGATCCCCAGCTTGGAAAGGCACAGACGGCAGCCGCCGGTGCCGCTCGCTATGCGGAGGTGCTGCGGGAGCAGCGGTGCCGCCGCTTGCACCCAGAGGCGTCCATTTGCCTGAGGGGTGAAAGCGGAGACGCGCCTTGGGCTCGGCGGAGCTCTCGGCTTCCAGCGACCATCCACCACTGCGATGTGTTTGGCTTTGAGCCTCTTGGCGTGCCCGCTTCCCGCCGAGGTTGGGCTGGGAATACCGAATGGTTGCTCGCATCCACACGGGCGAGCCCCGGATTCAGCCGTTCATCGCCTCCCCCACCTCCGCAGGGATACGCTCTGTCCGAGAACATCCAGAATTAGCTTCAGTATCAGGGGCAGGATCAGTAAATCACAATTTAGTTCAGCATACCCGTGATGCTTTCCTCTCTTCACCTCACATTTTACATTATTGTTGAAAACACATTAAATAGGCTAATTCCTCCCAATATGAAATCTCACGGATTTGAGAGAAGGCACACGAGAAATCTTTTCCATTCCTATTACATAGGGACTTTTGTACTATATGAGATAATTTTCTTTTGATAGTTTCAACACAGAAATGTAACCAGCACATCCAGTATTAGAAACAATGAGGCACGTGTTAATTAACATTCTAAAATTATTTTAAATACTTATCCAATGACAGCAAGAATATCAGATGTTGTGGATTGACTGCACTCTGTAGTCACGCTCCAGAACTGATTGTGCCACCAGGGTTTGTCAGTGTGCAGAAAGTCCAGCAAGGCATCAGGACTGAAGCATAAACACGTGAGTGTTCAAACCCTTCAACAGCTCCAATGTACATTGCAACATCTTAAGAGAAGTAAAAGCAGATGATTTGTCTTAGGTCTTCGGATTATTTTTAAATAAAATGCAAGACCCAGTATTTGAGAGAGAAGGCAGGCAACTGTCCTGCCAAAAGGCAGAATGACTTCTTCCTTTCTATCAATTGGTATTCCATAGAAACAGTAAAAATGATGAGTACTCAGACACATACAAACCAGCACCAAAAGAAGTTGCAGTCAACTCTGCCAACAAAGCTGAAAAAACAAACTGCCCCCTCAGTCTTCTGAGCCTCTCTGAAAACTAACTGAAATTTTGGCCAGTTTAAAAGTACTTCCCATGTGGTAACACTAGAAGAGGTGAGCCCAAGAGAACTCCTTTGGACATTAGAATATATAACACAAGGTATTTGAATGAGAAAACAATATTTACATTTTAAGAAAAAATATTTGCAATAATACAGGGAAGTTTGCTGGACAAAGCATCTATGAACAAGTTCAAGCTTTGTAAGAGACAAAACACTTACAGAATATATTAGAACAGTTCCACCCTGTAAGTCAGTTTATCCACTTGGTCTGCAATAAATAAATATTTGTCCACACCATCATTTATTTTCTTGTTTTCTATCTCCGTGTAACACTTCAGTGTTACAGCTTTGCTTCTGGTAGCAACTGAGAGTGGGAAGTGCTATGGCTGAAGCCTTTAGTAATAGTGTTACCTAGACTTCCTTTAATCTTTGTAAACTCTGCCTGCAGTCACAAAATACAAATTCTTCAGCAATGTAGGCAGAATCCAGGACTCAGCCTGGTACTTCTCAATTTAAAGCACAACCTACCTGAAATCAGTCCAAGTAAGGGATGAGTAACAAGCATTAATAAGTCATAATTTCCATGGAAATATATAAAAAACTAAGCACTAACTGCTTTTATAAACAAATATGAACAGTACTTGTTACTAATGACTGTAAGCATATCCATAAGTGATACAAGCATTTGGAAGAAGGTGGATAATGTGCCTCACAGCCTTAATAGGTTGCTTATAACAGTAGATAATTGATTAACCTACAGTAACTATTAATAGTTCTTTAGCCTTTTTGTTCCCATCAGCTCTCTGATCATGTTTAAAATATATGTTCATTTATAACCACATTCTCCTACTGCCAAAGCTCCACTTCTGTCTCCTAACTTGAGCCTTGATTTTACTGAAGCTACTCTTAAAACTGACTTCACAGCAAAACCTCCAGATGCTTTGATACATAAAAAAAAAAAAAGCACTTGCTTTCATGCCTCTGGTAATAATATTCTAGACAGGTCTCTTTAAAACTCTTCTTTTATGGTTTTATACAAAGTTGGAGGTATCGAAGTGTATGCCATTTAGAAATTGGTTGGTTTTGTCATTTTGATTTATTGTTTAGTATTACAAGCCAGATGAGACCCCTTCATGTGACATATTACACAAATACATAAGCAGTCCACTTTAATAATGTAATGGGAACAAAAACAGGAAAAGGAACAATAGGAGAATAGAAATGCTGCCAGCCTCACATTATAGTCAGAGAGAAAATTAGGTGGTAAAGCTCTGAAATGTTTATTTTTTTTAACATTTAAATTATAGGTGAACACAAGGCCTATGAAATATTTTCTCTTAAATCAAAGTGGTGTTTTCTGCTTCAGGTGTTTAAGCTTGAGGCAGTACAATCTACTCTGCAGTGTATCAAAATGTGTCTTGATTTTATCCTTATCCTGATACTGCTGTGCTATGTCATGCTATGCAAATTATTTCACATAATTATTTCACATCTCTTAAAGCAGGTGTGTATTACAGGCTTTAATGCAGATTTCCCCCCACTACACTGCTGTAATAGGATACCATTTCAAACAGTGTTGAGGAAATATTAACCTCACAATCTATTAAATAATGCAAGATAAGTGGAAGCTGTAAAGTGACCCATAAGTAATTCAGTTAGTATCTCTTACTTATCACTACAGTTCATGGAAGTGAAATGTTTAAGAACTGTGTTTTTATTGCAGCATTTTGATGCAGGTTAAAACATTTTTACATGAAAGATGGTGCTTGAAACATCAGAACCAAAAATAATTAACCCATTTTATAAGAACAAGTTTCTTACACCTCGTTAGAAATCAGTGTAAAAGCTTAACTTTTAAACTTTATTTTTATCACATTCTATTCAGATTCTTAGCTGAAATCCTATTATTAGTTTGTGGAGATATATTCTTCATTATTATCTAATCTGAGGAGATTTTCTTCTATTATTTCTTCCCTCTCACCCATGATTATCACATCTTTTGTTTGGAAAGGTGATAAAAAATTCCAAAGGCGCTCACTAAGCAACACAGCATTTTACATTGTGGAGAGAGATGACTAAATAAATTTTGGAAGATCTGAATTACTCTGAGAAGGTAATTTTTTGGAAGCTCTGATGCCTGAGCCTGCAAATTCTAGACCTGTATAGATACATATATATGTCAAGCAGAGATCACCCCTTCCACAGATGAGATCTTCCCAACAATTCAAAATATGAAACTGGGGTTTTAGCTCCTCAAAAGAGGTAGCTTTCTCAATTTTGAAGATAAAGGTCGGGTGTTCAGTCCCCGGGAAAGTGATCTGATGATCTTTGGTACTTATTGTCCCTAGTCATCAGTAGCACTAATTTTAAACTGATCTTAAACTTCTATTAAAGTATAAAAAGACATATGCAGGAATTGCAAAGATGCCTTTTCATTTTCTGGAGCTGGGTTTTGGAGTAAGGGATTTGGTAAGTGGATGTTGTAAGATAATGAACAGGAATGCAAAACAAAAAAAAAGGATGAAAATTTTGAAAAACACTGAATGAATGAGAAGTAGGATGGAGGAAGACTGAGAAAAACAAAACTAATTTCCTTGTTATGCTGGGACACATTCTCATCATCCTTATTCCTCTAGCATTTTCTCTTTGTCTCTCTCTTGTCTTCTTTGCGTCTGTATCTTCTCTGTCCCTTTACTATTATTCCCTATCATCTTTTCCATTCCTCATTTAAAAATCACCACATTTAAGTTGACACTAGTTCTGTTACACATCACCCTTCGTAACATTTTTAGCAATCACCAGTTCATTTAGCTCATGCAGGACTCCTCATTTTTCACTGCTTTGCACAGGCTGCTCAGCAAAGCACCAGCTACAGCAAAACTCAGCTCCACATGGCCACTGCAGCCTCTCGAGGTGAATTAGTGTTGAGCACACAGACATTCAATGGCATTGACATAACTAACATCCATGAATCACAGAAGCACTGAGGTTGGGAAAGACCTCTGAGATCATCCATTCCAGCCTTTGACTGAACAGCACCACGAGGTGCCATGTCCAGTTCTTTCTGGAACACCTGTAGGGAAAGGGATTCCATCACGTCCCTGGGCAGCCCCTTCCACAGTCTAATCACCCTTTCTGTGAAGAAATTCCTCCTGATGTCCCACCTGAACCTCCCCTGACGCAGCCCGAATTCCCGTCACTGATTGCTGGTGAGGAGAGGCCGATCCCCACCTGGCTCCACCCTCCTGTCAGGCAGTTCTAGACAGTGATAAGGTCACCCCTGGGCATCCTTTTCTCCAGGCTGAACACCCCCAGCTCCCTCAGCTGCTCCTCTCATAGGACTTTTACCCTCCAGACCCTCCCAGCTCCATTGCCCTTCTCTGGACTCGCTCAGCCCCTCAATGTCCTGCCTGAACTGAGGGGCCCAGAATTGGACACAGCACTTGAGGTGTGGCCTCATCAGTGTCCAGTACAGGGGGACAGTCACTGCCCTGGTCCTGCTGGCCACACTATTGCTGATAGAGGCCAGGGTGTCACTCTCCACCTGGGCACACCCTGGCTCATTTTCAGCGGCTCTTGACCAGCATCCCCAGGTCCTTTTCCACCGGGCTCTTCCCAGCCCTCCTCCCGCAGCCTGTAGCAATGCATGGGGTTGTTGTGACCCAAGTACAGGATTTGGTGTTGGACTTGTTGAATCTCACACCACTGGCCTCGGCCCATCCCTCCAGCCTGTCCAGATCCCTCTACAGAACCTTCCTCCCTCCAGCAGATCAACACTCCTGCCCAACTTAGTGTCATCCACAAATTTACTGAGGGAGCCCTCAATGCTCATGTCAATGCTCATGACTGGATCATCAATAAAGATATTAAACAGAACCAGCCCCAACACTGAGCCCTGGGGAACCCCACTGGTGACTGTCCCCAGCTGGATGTGGCACTGCACACCAGCACTCTCTGCACCTGGCTGTCCAGACACTTCTTAACCCAGACAAGAGTGCACCTGTCCAAGCCATGGGCTCCATCATTTCAAATGAAAAATCCATTTCCTGAGCACTGGAAGGAAGAAATTTAACATAACAGAAGATGCAGAAACAAGAGAGTGCTGACACTGTCTCAAGGGGAAAACTGAACTGTATCCTGTCTTCTGGACTGAGCTCTCACTGCGCATTAAGCAGTGAAAAAACACCTGATGCAAAGGAACAGAATAGAGCCAGAAAGAACAATGAAACAACTACTGGACAATTAGATTAAGAAGCAACCTGCAAGAGCTAGGAGCAGATGGGTGTGTGTTGTCTTCTCCATCGCTAGATTCATGGCTTAGAAGGCATTTTCCATCTCCCTGATACAGTTGGTATAAAATTTATGTCTGTATTTTCTGTTTTCAGATGGCATTTTCCATTCTCAGTGTTTGCCAAGCTTATCTTGTCCATTTGTCTTTCCAAAATGTTTTTCTATCAAAACCATCAAAAATCATTTCATACTGTAATTGATCTCTGCTATGCTGCTGTATTAACTACTTTTATGCGCTGGTGTAATTTATTTTTTTTGTGGCAGTATTACACTGCACCATTTCTTTGCCTCAAAACTATCAGTTAATCCATCTCAAGTGACTCATGTGTAACTAGCAATTTACCAGCAGGAGTAAAAGATGCAACATATGGTCTTTTGCGAGTGGCATGTCTACAGTTTCTCAGAGAAGCATTATGTTCCATTCTCAAAGCTGTCATATGTCTACACCCTACACCTCCAATGACAACCTATTTCCTAAGCAACTTCAAGTCTCTTCATTTTGGGCTGTTAAACTTTGGAAACATTTGAAATAGATTTCCAGAGATTGCAGCCCACTCAATCTCTGAATCTTTTTATATTCAGATGAAAAAAGAAAAAAAAAAAAGAAAAAAAGAAGGAGTAAATGCAAAATAATTTTTGATATATAGAAATCTTGGCTTTCTCAAACAATTCCTCAAAGCTGTTTTTTTTCTGTCTTTAACTATAGTAATACAAATCATTGTACGACGTCAAACAAGAACTGAGGCAGCCAAATATCCTATTTCCAAATACTGTCTAGCTCTGAATATTGAGGGACAAGAATAGTCCTCTTGCCAGTCTTTGCCTGGAAAAGCTTCAACAAATTTAATGGCTTAAAGGCTGTCTGTGTCAGTGGTTGCAAGTGATTGCTTACAGTAGCTGTGCAAGCAATCACAAATTCACAAAGTTCTGAACAGATACTTTCTCATATTCCAAAGAAACACAAATGTATTGTGCAGGCCTGTCACAGAACCCCTTCTTAGCTGGCTCTTGGCCAATGTGAGTCTCATATATGCAGCCCCTTCTCACATGACAGGAACTCCATACTTCAATTAATTTCTGTGATTTTGCTGTTTCATCAACTTGTCATTCAAGGTCATGGCTTCTCCCACCTTTTGCAGCTGGCTTTAGAAGTTACTAAGGCTATGGTAGCCTTACTATTTACATGCTTGTCTGGTCACATTTATGTATGCTGAACAATGCTGATCTCAACCTCCTCTGCTTGTGACTGTCTTCTCTTTGGAAACTGATTATTTCTTCCCATTCTTTGTCCTTTCTGTCTTAATCAGTTTTTAATGCATGAATGGAGCTTCTCCTTAAGCATAATGGAAACTCCTAGGAAGGCTTTGCAGCCCAAGTACCAATTAAATCCAGCACCATCATCATTAGCCATGTTCTCTGATGTCTCAAAAAAAAATTCCATAAATAGGTGGAAAGTGACTTCCTTCAATTGCTCATTAGATAATTACTTTTCTAGACAGAAATTCCTTAAAAGAAGCCTAAAAATCTGCAATACTCCCTTTTCCTCCAATTCCTGCAAGACAGGCAGTGATTATTTCCTCCAAATTCTTTCTTTTCTGAAGGCTTGGATCTGCATACTGTTTCAGAGGAATTGACAATGAAGCATTCAAGAGCATTATGCCAAAGTAAAGAGAGTTAATGAAACCACTAGGAGTGGTTTCATTAATCTAGGATTAGAAGGGACTCAGAAGTGACTGTAAATTCAAAACAGAGATCAGAGAAAATGGAACATAAAAGTAATTGTCCTTATTAATTAAAATTGATGGTTAGAAACAATTAATTACTTCCGTAGGTTCAGTTTATTGTTCAACCAGAAATTATAAAACATTGTGTGATGCTGCTTTACTGGTTTAATGTAAGGTAGGACAGACACCATTGAAGGACAGTGCTGATGAAATCAATTGGTTTAACTCTTCCATTTCCCAATGAACATTATCCAAATCATTTTAAAGATGAGATTTGGCCAGCTGTCCTTCAGCCAGTGGTTAGAGTAAATGCACAAAAGCCTCTGTTAATGCTCTTCTGCCAAATTTACATCCAAATATGTAATTTATCTGAAACATGAGTTTCTACAATTTGAGACTGCTGGAATGAATTTCCATATGATACCTTTCATCAGATACTGCAGCCACAGCTTAAGCAAACTAACAATTCACCTTAAAACACCTTGAGTATGTTAGTAATTAATTCCTTTTCTTAGATAGATGAAAAGGTCTTCTGCTTTGGATGTATTTTTGTTTGGTTGGTTTTTAAAGAATTTTATGACATCCAGAAGTTGTCTTTTCTCTGATCTGTTTGCTGCATAAAAACCACAACCATCACCACCACCAGCCCGAAACACAAAATAAAGCCCTTGTGCCATTTTTAAACAAAACTGACTCCACAGCAAGAAAGATTTCAGTCCAGCTTGGCATTTTAAGAGCTCTTATGGTATGAGAGGTGATTGAAGGCTTTATTTGGTTTGGCCTGGAATATATCACACTGCCCCAAGAATGTCTAACAAAACACCTGTGCCCTGCTGCAGAGTTGCTCTGAGGAACTGCAGAGGGAATGGTCTTGTAATGCTGACAGTTGAGATTTATATAACCCCTTGTGCTGGGTCTGACTGAGGTGGAGTTCAGAGCTCTCACAGTGCTGTGCTTTGCATCAGCACCTGGACAGGTGCTGATAACACACCAGTGCTTTGACTATTGCCGAACAGCACCGACCCAAATTAGCCAAAGGGATAGTCCACACCATATGACTTCAGCTCAGATATGTAAGCTGTGGGAGGGAGGAGGAAGGGGGGGGAATTCATGATTCCTCAGTGTTTGTCTCCTGGAGAAACCAGTATGGCATGCTGGGGCCCTGCTTCCCAGGAAGGGTCCAAACGTCACAGCCAATGGGAAGTAGAGATTGACCTTTTTTTCCTTAGTTTATGCATGCACAGATTCTTCCTTATTGCTTTCTTTCTCTGATAAAACTGCCTTATCTCAACCTGCTGGTTGTCCTTCATCTTATCTCTCCCCTGTCCCCTTGGGAAAGGGAGTGATAGAGCGACTTAGTAGGCACCTGGCATCCAGCCAAGGTCAACCCACTACACCCCTACACCTCACAGTTTTGTGGATTAGCTTGGCCTTAAGTCGCTACAGATTTTAAGAAAAATGTAAACATACGATGAGATCTCCCCTCAGTCTCCTCTCCTCCAGCTGAACAGACCAAGTGCCCTTAGCCTCTCTTCATACAGTTTCCCAGAGCTGCCTAGCCTGCTCCACCCCTGGCTCAGTGCTTCAAACATAGCATGCCCTCCATACAGTCTCAGCCTTGGGCAGCTCTATCCTTCCCACTGGGCTCTGTGTCCACCTCAAGGTTCCTCCTGTGCCAGCGACACTGACTCCAGCAGCTGCTGCCACAAGCACCAGGCACATCACTGCCATTGCTGGGCACCCTCAGGCAGGGACACACTTCACTGAGAACCAGTCCTCGATCTTGGCCCAATGCTACAGTGCTCCAAATACCAACGCCACATACCAATATCACTGCTATCTGTTATCCTCCTCTGTTTGTTGCAATACTGTGTCGATGATTGCTCTCAAGAGGTTACAGAGAGTGTGGAGCTATATTTAAGTGTATGTTCTGCGCCTGTAAAAATTTCTTCAAAATGTCTCAGCTAACTACCGGTATGCATTTTCTCTCTGCAATTCATCTCCACACATGTGTAACATCATAGAATGCACACACAATTTCTGCTACTTCAGGGTTATATTCCTCTCTGCTTTGAGGGCTCTAGGACAGGAGGGGGCCTGGAGATTGTCCTGCTGCCCCAGCAGCCCCATCCTAGAAGTGCTTTGCGTGTGTTGCTCCAAGTGCATCTTCAAAGGGCAGGCTGTGCTTCCTGAAAATCTCTTCCAGAGCAAATCATGTCCTACTTTCCAGCCTCAAGTCTTTTTCCCCCGCTCTATTTCTTGACATTTCTTCTTGTACCACCTGCCTGTGACATGAAGCAGCAGTCTTTCCTGACCTGCTGCTTTCTTCTTTAATGGACAGATAGAAAGAATCAGGAGAGATTCTGGATGTCCTAAAGGTTGAGCAACACTTATTGGCACAGCCTCTTCTGCTGCCAGCACGTCAGTGCCAGACTTGTGACAGGTGGGCAAGGACAAGGGAGAGCACATGCAAAACAAAGGGGTTTTAAGGTGTGCCAGGGGATGTTTTGGTTGGACATTAGGAAGAACCTTTCTCCCAGAAAGGGCGATTAGGTTTTGGAACAGGCTACTCATGGCAGGGGGAGGTGTTCAAGGAAAGCCTGGGCGTGGCACTCAGTGCTCTGCTCCAGGGGCCATGCTGGGCATGGGCCCCAGGGCTGGACTCTCTGACCTCAGAAGGCTCTTGCAAGCCATTACATGGGGTGCTTTTGTGACATCAGATCCTTTCGGGCCAGCACGGTGGGTGGCAACTGTCGCCAGCCCATGGCCAGAGCGCAGTCTGAACTCGTGTGGCAGCGATGTGCCGAGTGTGTGCAGAGGCAGCAGCTGGGCCCACAGCAGCACCATGGACTGCCGCGGCTTCTGCGTGCTCCTGCCACTCTCCGTGCTCCTGCTCCTGAGTGGAAGACTCAACTTTTTCAGCCATCACGAGAGGAACGCTGTCCTTCCCGAGGAGCCGGAGCAGCAGCTCCCGGGCCCAGAGCCCAGTCCCTGGGATGGCCTGCAGCTGCTCTCTTGGACCTGCTCAGCCCTGAACATGCTGCTAAGTGCCGTGTTCCTGGCACACTGGCTTGGCAGGAGGCTCAGGAGATGCTGGGGACAGGTGAGGGAAGGGCTCAGGCAGGTGGGGCCAGGAGCCCCCAAAGCCTTGGGCCAAGGTGGTGTCGGGCGAGGCCTGAGAGCCGGCACGAGGCAGCCAAGTTGGGCAGGCCTTGGGGCTCCTGGGCCTCCTGCCCAGCCCTCTGGCCAAGGCACCGAGGCAGAGGGGGCTCAGCCCCCAGGCAGCACTGGGGCCCACACAGAGCCCCAGGTGCCGCTCTTGTTCCTGCAGCCTCTGCCTGGGCCAGCCCGGCCAGGCGCACATCTCTCCTGCAGAAGCCACAGCCAGAGCCACGGGGCTTATCCCCAGCCCTCCTTGTTCTGTGTCTTGGAGGAGAAGCACAGCAGCCCCTCAGCCTCTGCAGGGACGCGCTGCCAGAGCTGCTGCTGCCACCAGCAGCTGCTGCAGCTGCTCAGGGACAACCGTGACCTGATGGAGCTGTGCCTGCAGCGCCGCTCTGCGCACAAGGCACTGCCGAGAGAGCGGAGCCAAAGGAGATGTGGCGCTTGGAAGACAAGGAGAGTCCACTTCTCCCCTCGAACACGACTCTCCAGCTCCAGCCCCGCTCTGGGCTAGCAGCACGTGGGAGGGAATGCATGACCAGTGCCAACACCAGGCACTGGGACATTCCTGACCATAGCTGTGCTAAAAGCCCTCATTTTCAGTCGTAGTTTTTAGGAAAGTTTTTACTTAGAAGTTGTAGTTTTTCAAGTTTAAGAAAGCTGATGGGTTTTAAGCAAGGGGCTCCTAGTAGTTTTCCCCCCGTTAGTTGTAGCTTTTAATAGTCTTGACGTTCAATAAAGCTCAGGTTTTCCATGCATTGCCGTGGTCTTTCACTCTTCCATACAAGACAGGATGCAGCAATTGATGGGTTTGCACAGGAGCTCCATACCAGCACTCATGCAGCAACACATTGCTACTTCCAAAACACCTTCCTTTTGTTCACAAAATAAAAAGTGATGCTTATAGAAGTTATCACAGGAATAGAAAAGGAAGCCCTCAGAGGAAGCCCTGGGCGAAAGCCAAGCATTTCTTCAAAAACCAGTACAGTACCAGCAAGTAAAGATCACCCCATTTGGAATTCACAAATTTCTAGGTATGTCTTGAGTTGGGTAGAACTCCAGGTGCTAGAACTGCTGAGGAGAATATTTCAAAGTATAATCACTCAACCTCTGAAATTAAAGCTTATATGAAGGCTTGCATGCAAAAAGAATAAAATAATAATAAAGTGTTTTTAAAATCTCCTGTGCAGTTCCAGCCAGACTCTTTCCTTACTAAAGAAAAATATTCCCTGTGGTGTACGTGGGAGTCAAATATACATAATCTTCTGCTGCACAACTCCCATAGTCCTTCAGCTGGTTTTTTTTGTGGGATGCTCTGGCTTTTTCATCTTCAGCAGAACCTATCATACACTAAGAAGTTAGAAACAAGACACTGTTACATAATTTGGAAGATTTCCATTCTAGGAACTGCCTTCACCTACAGCCAGGTCTAGGCTCCAACTGCAACGAAGCTTCATTTACAGCTTGATTTTTCATTATCACAACACACACATGCAATCCACAGCTTCTTTAGGCCAAAGAAAAGCTACAAAATTCTTTTTGTAACAGGAACCCAGCAGTTCACTAACCCACAGCTTTCACTCTAATGGCCACGTGACAAGATTACGAAAATGCTGAGGCTTTTTTTGACAGGAAAACTGCAAGGGAGAACAGGACAAGAATAAACAGGACTCACACGGTCATTATTGCTATTGGTTTCTTCATTGCCAATTTCAATACTGGATACCAGAAAAATACCAAATTGTTTATTCCTTTTTTCAGTCTTAAGTAGCCTGCACACTAAGAAAAATACAAAAATCACCTACTTTTATACAGCTCAAAAGAGGAAAGGGCATGAATTTCTATTTGCCTCTCTAAGTTCAACACACAGCATGTTCACTCACAGAATAATAACCACCAGGCAGCAAAATTTCAAGATCATCTAAAGAAACATGCAGCTGAATTGTCCTATGTAGATATTTCAGTTTATCTGCCTGTTCTTAGTGCTATCTGCTTTATAATTGCTGGAACAGTCTCTTCTGCCTCACAGAAAACTTCCTTAAAAACATGACTGGGTTCTGGCATCTAGAACAGAATGTGTGAACTCAAGAAAACTTTCAAAATTCTTGCTGTTATTGAAATACTAAACACCACATATTTAAATGATAAAGTCAACTGCAGGGTGGCTTTACTATGGAAATTTGATGAATAAAAGATACTCAGAAATCCTGGTTTATCCTATTGAGCCTAAACTGTTCAAAAAACTTACAAGACCACATTTATTTAAGAGTAAGGCACAATCTGTCTAAATTGTACCATGCCTCTTCCTCAGAATATCTCAGTTGCTCATTTGCACGGCCTTGGTTTTGTTAGATCATTTCCTCTATAGGATTACATTCCACTGGCCTCTTGCCAAAAACATTCGGACTAGAAGAGATGAAATCTTCAACCATCAACAGAATGGTGGAGCTAACATGCATCTTCAGCTAACTGCAGTCTGACATCTCTGAACAGTACTGTGCTGAACACAAATTTCACTAAACATTACTCAGATGGTGTTTCTACCTACTTGTTGATAAAAACGTGCAATATAGACTGTAAAGTGTGGAAATCACAGCAGACACTGTTTCTCTGTAGGTTGTAAATAATACAGTTATTTTAGCAGCAGAAATTCTGCCCAAGGCTCACGTTATTTACAGCAACCTCACACTTTCCCCTGCAGGGCCTGCCTCAACAAGCTTCTGTTTCCTCCATCAGGGTATTAGAAAGGTTCTGCTGAAAAATGTTTCAGAAACAAAGTTTTTAACTCTGAGAATTGATGTCAGTTTTTGGCGGGTCCTCCTCCTCTATCTGGACTTCTCAGCTGAAGTCTCTTAGGAAAAAATGACATAGAACCAGGATTCACATACTGATTTGTATGGTAAGAAACCCCTAAAAACAACATCACAACCTTTTGCAGTGAAATTGAAAGAGCAAAGGGTAGACTGAACAGGGAGGTTTTTGGGAAAAGATAGGAAAACAACTCAACCTGTAAGCAAAGGGAAAAAAAAAAAAGTACAATAAAAATGATACATTTAGTAGTAAACGTTCACCTGTTGCACAAGATACAACTCTATGCTTTGGTTTTTCTCTAAGTGGAAGGAAGAACCACACATAGGACTGAAGAGAAACATTTAACCTAATGTTTATTTCCTGGTGATATTAATTTATTTTGCTTCTTGCTGTAAAAGGGGAAAAAACCCAACAAAACAACCATGTTTCAATGTAATTCTTCCTCCACCTCAAGAAATTTCCACCAGTTTTAACTTAGATTTATCACATGCCAAGCATTATTTCATTACAATGCCGTGTACTGAGGATGACTCATCAGTCAAATAATATTTCTGTGAAATATCTGCAGAACTCAGTGATGCCAGGCTGCAGAATACACTGCTGCCTGTTAAGACCAGTACTAATTCCAGTTGCAATTTTTGATTATAGTCAAAACAGGTAGGCATAACTTGGGAGTTATTTCTATTGGGATTTTCATTAAACAGGACCTCCTGTTTGTTATGCAAACTCTGAACAAGCTTATCATTTACCATTTCTATCAGTAGAAGTTTTCATGCTTGTAAGTGCACTCTGACACATTTTGGTAATCAAATGGCATTGGAAACACTCAGCATACAGCAATAAGGTGAGTTTGGTGTTTTGAAATAGGACATCTGTTTGGGAACATGTTTTATAGCCAGTTTGTGGCAGAGAAGAACTCGTGAAATAGGCAATGATTCTCTTACTAGTAACTTAGATTTCTTCTATTTTTTCAGAAAATTAAACTGATATCATGTACCATCTTGAAAGTTTCATTTCAAGGTCCTTTTTACAAAGCCTGAACAGAAAAGGTCAATGTCCTTAAACCTTCAAGGGCAAAATAAATGCCAAGCCCCTAAGAAAATTTTTCTAAAAAGTGAGCCAGTCCTCCTGGACTAATTTTTTATCATGTTTTTTCTTTGTTATTGAGAGTTATAGGAAATAGCTTACCTTGATTTGGGGG
>VWZV01015338.1:0-52220 GCA_013397155.1 Irena cyanogastra | reverse complement strand
GGGAGGTGTTTGTAGTTTTTGTTATTTTCTTAAAGCAAACTAACTAACTTAATGGCTGTGACAAACACAAAAGGAGGAGTAAAAGTAAAGCACCACCAGCTTCCTTCATTAAAGTGTGTTTTCCACTTCACTGTGTCTGGTATAAGAGCTCAGGAATATCTCTACAATCCAGCAGTGCCACATTATTTTGTTTTGTTTAAATGAGGCAACACATGCCAATCCAGCAGCAAGAAAAGAGTCTTTCTTTTCTGCAGTGAGGATATGTGCAGCAAACAGCTTCCATTGGTTCACAGATCCAAATTTTATCTCCAGCACTGTCACAGAGAGACAAAACATCAATTGTTGGTCAAAGGCTAGAGAATGTGTGTGTATGATAGGGAGCAGAAAATATTTCAACCTAATTCATGTCTACCATAAAGAAGATACCAATTCCTACAAATAATGTTTTTTAAAAAAATGTAGACACATAAATATGTTAAAATATTTACATTATTTCCTTAAAAACCATTACCTTTGGGCAACATCAGCACAAATAGAATTAATAACTGATTAAGAAATATTAATCTCTCCTTTCAACAAAGATGAAAAGCATTAGTCTCTAATCTGACCTTAAAGCCTTTGCCTAAAAACTAAATATATTTCCCCTTCCCTCCAAGCTGTTGCACAGAAAGTCTTTTTTTTTGGTGGAAAAAAGCATTTCTATTTAAAGAAAAAAAATCAATACATTATTTGATTACCATTGTAACTTAGAGTTCATTCTAATGATGTGGCACCTCTAATGCTTTTTACTTCTAAATTCCTGACATTCTTAGAGTGAAATAAAGAGAAACAAGTCAAAAAACATAGACACTTCTAGTAAAAAAGAAAGAATCTGAGGACTAATTTAGAAAAAAAATAATCCAAGAGTCCATCTATCCTGTAGGATATTAACAGGACTTTTTGAAACCATAGTAAATCTGTCATGCTTTTAAAAACAAACTAAGCAACACTGTCAGAAATGGGAAAAACTCACTCACTTTCCTGTAGCTCAAAAGCCTAAGCTTTTTGAAAAGATCTGAAACATTTACTTTCAACCTTTAAGCAAGATTTAATAAATACCCTAAATCAAGATATAAGACATCACATAATTCATATCCATCTTCATGAACTAAAAAGAGAGAATCTTTCATACCAGATCAGATAGAAAGTTCTTGCCCTGTTGGAGAACATTACCAAATTGAACACAGCTTGTATTTCCTTGCTTTGTTATTGGACATGGAGCTGAACTACGGATTCCTTTGTAGCAATACAGCCACTCCAATCCACACATAGAGTCAGCTAAGAAAGCAAGTGTTCCTCCATAAGGTAAGAAGAAATTGGAAATAAAAAAAAGAAAAACAAAAAACAAAAGGGCAAAGTTTCCCCAGGTTTTAGACTAGAATTCAGGAAATACTGAAGCTTGATGGTGCAGTGGGAAAATACACAAAACCCATTGATGCCACTAGGCACATAGTTTTCAAAAAAACATGGAACCCCAGGCAGAGAGGGCAAAACTTAACAGTTCGTGAGACTGACACAGCTGTGTTAACCTGAATGTACTTTTTTTCAATATTGTGAAGTCACTGTGATATGGAAATGACCTGTAACACAAGCAAAAATTGCAAAGAGACTTTTCTCCAAGAGAAAATTTCCATTGTTCCAAGAGGAACAGTTCAGTGGCTCCAGTTAACATTAGGGTGCTCAAGCATAGGATTCTGTGACTTGCACTCTGCTAGTCTTGGTGAGTGATTTAGAAATGCACTTATCACCACATGGAAAATTTGTCCACGGTTTCATTAGAATAATTTCATGATTTGACTGGTTAGTGTTATCATCTTATTAAGATTTTAGAAAAAAAAAATTATTTCTCTTCTGTAATTGTTCATACAAAAAGTCTTTGAGACACCTCCCTTGCAGACAATAATGGGATAAAACAGCCCAACTTCCCTGCCCTCTAGAATGTAATTTTGTGTTTATGCATCTAAGGGGATCTGATACTAGCCATCAAGATACAGTTTCATCTCTGAACCTACCAAAGAAAAACTAGCTTACAGAAAATACCTGAAATTTATCCTCTGAAATAAAATGGAAAAAAAAAAAATCCAAAAAACCAACCAAACAACCAACCATTCAGTCAAGCACAGGGTGGCATTAGCACGTATTCAGTGTCAATGCCTTTCTTAATTCTTGACCGGCATTCAGAGTCCAGAGCAATGTATAGATCTACCTTTTGTCATACAGAGGATGTCACCACACCAGTCTTTAGAAAGGCAAGAGACAGGACATGCCCCTGCTTTCCCAATGGCTTCCATCCACAAGAACCATCTCTGTGTTGTGCTATTGCTTCACAGAGAAGGTTTCAGGCAAGTTGAACTCTTGGCAAGACAGCCATAGCTGACAAATGCAAAATCGCCACGGGCTGCTCCCTCACCCTTCTCTCACACTCCAAATTATTCAGGTTTTGGCATTATGATATGGTAATGACCAAGGTCTCTGCATGCACCTTCACTCATCATCAGCAACACACAATTCACTGTGGTGAACTTAAACAAAAGCCACCTGTGCATAGGATAGGCTGGAGGCAATGGGATAAGAGAGGTTCACCTAAGCATAGGATGCATCTAAGATATATCTACAATTAAAGACCATGAAACAGTTTCACCTCCTCCAGGCTGGGAGTCTTACCAAAAGACTTTGCCTTTGAAACCAGTAAATGGAAAAAAATTACTGCTTAGCAGCCAACCATTAAAAGACAACTACACATTGACAAGCAAGTTGGTAGCATTTCATTGCCACTTATATACAAAAATGAAGACAGAAACCCAAATAAATTCTTCATTTTTATTTTAGTGCACCCTTTTATTAACAGACATTTACTTCAGCAGGTATTAAATGTGATAAATGTCATATTCTCAAGTTACTGAGGGCTGCTTTACCATCACTTTCAGACTAAGTTCAACTGATTGTTGGGCAGATGGTGTGAAAGAACACATAATGTGTTCTCAATCTGACTGATACAGATTATAGTTTCAAAGCAGTGATTGAAGCACTTTGATATACCATTTCCTCATCCGCCACCATCAGACAGGAAAGTTTCCTTAGTTACATTGATGCTGTCTCCTCAGCAAATTGTGTTCCAATTATTATGCAAGCCACGGAAGCCTATTTTAAGAGCCTTTGCTTTTATTACAATGCATATGGAAGAGGTTTTCTCCTGACACTTGAATAATCTGTCTTCACCTAGCAGGTGTGTTTTCCTTTCAGATTTTTTTTTTAATAACCTCCTGAAAAATCATCAGGACGATTGAAAGAGAACAAACTAGAATTCTGCTGACAGGCATATGCGCTTGTGTTTAACAGCGCCATGCTAAAAAAAGCACTAAACCCACACTTACAGCAGAGCAAGTGATTCCAGTGAGAACATCCACACATTTCCTTTTCAGGTCAGCACACAACTCCCATCCTCTGCTCCTCCTTGTGCTAATGCTAATAGTGTAAGAGCTGAAGCAACCTTGGTATTACTCACCACCCCAGCTAGAACCAGCTCCCAGCTGCAGAGATCTTCTGAAGCCAGAGCAAGGCAGGTGCAGGACTTCACTGCTTGGAGGAACAGAGTTACCATCAGACTGATGTTCCTCTTTCAGGCATGCAGTGAAATAATTCCTGTCACAAGCAGTCCATGTGCAGTTCTTCAGAAGCATCTGGCAGGTTTTTTTCTGGCAAGCATCTTGGAAGCAGCGAACAGGTTGCAGCTGAAGAAACATTTCAAGAAGCAACCAACGGATGTAGCCAACATCCTGAGAGAGCATCCTTGACCACTACCAAGTTTGGAAGCTTCTTGTTCAAAATACAACTCATTGAGTGGTCCCTTTTCAAGTCCACAACTGGATGGTTCAGACTGACAAAAATTTGAAAGCAGAAAGAAGGGTGAGCTGAGAAATCCCTGTTAAAAGATGAACTGAGCTGGGGTAAAGGAATATACCTCAGTCTTATATGAATCACAGCCAATTCAATGAGATTCACTTAAAATAATCTCCCTTTCAGCTTTAGGACAACCTGTGACCTCCAGGCCTCGCATCAGTAGCTCGTTCAAGTAGGCTGAATAAGGAGAAAAATCCATAAATTATTTGATTTTTCTAGCTCAGAGCTTTGGCCATGTGCCCAGTGAACTCTTAATTATTTTAAGTCGTTTAGCCACAGCAATGAAAATACCTCCTCATTAATAAGAACTAGGGGTTTAAGTGCCAGTTTAGAGTGTTAGGAAGGACAGAATATCTTTGCTGACAGAAAACCTGGAATCTGGCCTTTGCTCCTCCTCTGAGCACAATTCAAGATGATCTCATCAATACCCAGAACTATGAGACTCCCTCCAATGCCTGGCGACCATCACTGTCAGCAGAACTAACAGATGGGGGGCAGTTCACTGAGAACTTTGGAAAGAGCAGGAATCTCTCACAGGGAATCCTGGAATTTTGTTCATGCCTGGTATTTTGTACCAGTGCTGGGTGGTTAAAAATCTGTAGATATCTTGCATATTGCAGACCTGCCTGCTTCTCTCAACTCTGCCTCTCTGTTTTGTGCCAGATTTCAAATGACCAAATGCCAGTGGCAACATGGGATTCCTTCTCCTCAAGTCTGGGCACAATTTATTTGTCAAGTGACTGTGTAGCATCATATAACAGTTAAGGTTGAAAAAGACCTCAGAGATGATTGGGTCCAACTGCTGTTCACCAGGTACACATCCACATGTCTTTTGAGAACTTCCAGGGCTGGTGATTCTACCCCTTCCCTGGGCAGCCTGTTGCAATGTCTGACAACCTTTTTGTTGAAGAAATTTTCCCTAATATCCAACCTAAACTTTCCCTGGCACAACTTGAGGCCATTTCCTCTCATCCCATCGCTTGTTACCTGGGAGAAGAGACCAACCCATCTGGCTTCATCCTCCTGTAGAGGGTGATAAGGTCTCCCCTGAGCCTCCTTTTCTCCAGATTAAACAAGCCCAGCTCCCTCAGCTGCTCCTCTGAATTTTAAAGGAGAGGGATACAAAATTAGCCACCTTCCAGAGAGACTCTTAGGCGATTCCTAGGTGCAGTGTTTGCATTATGTGCCTCACAACTTAATCTGGTGACTTGAAGCTTATTGTCTTCTATTTCACAGGAGTGTACAACAATAAAAATATCCCCATCTTTTAAGGGGATGAAGCCAACACAGACCAAACAGGCCACACGGCTTACAGATTTCAGTGCTCAAGAAAAGGCAAAGCCAGGCAAGAATTTAAGCAAGCAAAGAATACAAAAACTCCAAGTTCTGAAGATTTAAGGAGTTTTACGGTATGACTTAGCTAAAACTAAGAACTTTAACACTCACTGCATTTTCATTGCTGTCATTAGCTGAAATAAATGACAGAAACAGTGGGTGCATTCTCCAGAAGGACTCATTAGCTGACACAAAGATAAAACACAGCTGCAGCTGAAACTTCCACCTGAATAAACAGCACTGGTTACATAAACCCAGGCACCTGTAAGGGGGTCCACTTTAAGAATGCTTGCTCTAATAGTGAAGATTTCTATCCATTATGTTCTCCATGCTTTCAGACAACTGCAGTTTCCTTTAATGAAGAAAAGCTTCCCTTCACCTCCTGCTAAAAAGATCCCCAAAGATATGTTAATTTTTCTTTAATGTATTATCTTTTCCATCACCACAGCTGTCTTGTCTGCCTTTTTTTCAAGGACTGATACAATTGCAAATACTTTCCTGCATCCCATGGTAGATTTTATTAATGGCATCAAATGGTTTCATGCTTTGCCTCATTATTAAGTTCTGTGCTGGTAGGGGATATTGCATTCCTTTGTGTAAGTCCTGTAATATTTCTGAGTTTTGATAAGGCCATTAATCACAACACAACTATGCTGACAGAGACCATGCTGGTGTCCAAGACAACATTACAACAACCACTCTTTAATAACCATTCTCCCTTGCCTAACACCTGTAGAGATTTTCTCTACTTAGGTAGTAGTCTTTTTAATAAATATGGGAGAAGATGAGGACTAAACTAACATGATTGTTTCAGTAAAATTTCCTCAAATAATTGGGATAGGCTGACCTTATGAGCTCAACTCATTCTGTGGGATCTGACCTCACATCCTTGTGACTTTATTACTAGTTGAAAACATTCAACATGTGTCAATATTCAGACTTAAATGATGCAGAGTACTTGAAAATTCATAATTGAAAAGGAATATAAATAGCACTGAAATCTTTGCTCCTCAGTAGCCTGACACTGAAAACCTTCTGCTGACTGCAAGCATTAGGTCTCCTTGCATTTGCTAACCAAAATCCTGGCTTCTTTCAAAATAGCTGCTGACAGGTCATCATCTAAAGAAATCACCCTGACAAAGAACACAATTGAACAGCATTTGGCAGGCTGCTGTCCTAATTTCTCCCTTAATTTTTTAGGTTTTGCACCATTCCACTTGGGTACTGAGAATTACTGAGACATGCACTTCAAAATTATGTTTTCCATGACCCCACAGAGGTCACATACATGCCTGTATGCACATCCACATAAAAAGCACAGGCACTGTGTTACATATGAACCTCAAAAAATGAGGAATGTAGAATTGGGGTGGGTGGAGGGGGTACTGGGCAGGGGAAAGACACATACTGAATCCATTTCCTTCTTGTTGCCAAGGTTTGCTTCCTTTGTAGCACCTTCAGGGGATGTCTGAAGTACAGAGGTTACCTATCCCAGGATAAAGCACACTCAGCACTTCAGAGGGCTAAAGCCCAGCAGATGTTAACTGCAGCAGGGTACAAAAGGAGCCCCCTCTCTTCCAGCCTACTGCAGGAGACTGTCTGAGCAGGGCAGTGAAGCTCTCCTGGGAGTCTGACTCCTTCCCTGAGCCCTCTAAGTGTTTAATACACTGGCTCTGAGCAAGTCTTTGTTTGACTTGGTACCTATCCTCTGCAGCAGCCAACAGCAAATAACCCAGAGAGAGGGAGCACTTCACAAAGGTTTTCTTTCTCCACAATATTTTTCC
Organism: Irena cyanogastra; assembly: GCA_013397155.1. NCBI lineage: Eukaryota > Metazoa > Chordata > Aves > Passeriformes > Irenidae > Irena > Irena cyanogastra. The sequence continues at coordinate 45,162 of VWZV01015338.1, read as the reverse complement.
AGCCTACAAAGATTTAGGGTCAGCTGGGTTCCCAAGTCAAAGGCTGTGCTCTGGTGTCCTACAACCCTGAGTGAATCTCCCAGAAATACAGGGAATTGTTAAAGCAACCTGGAAGGCAGACATGCCCCATACCTTGACAAATGATTTGAGGAACATGCACAGAGTGGTTTTCTCCTGACCTTCCACCATTTGATGCCTCTGGCTCTGTTAGAGGACAGTCAGAAGACATCTCTGACTGACCACCTCAGTCACCTCTCTTCCATTTTAGATTATCTGATTATCTCTTGTTCTGAGGACAAGGTCCAGGGCAGACACATGTGGCTGAATGCAGGAACTGCCTACTTCAGGCTGTGCCTGCAGCTCTTCTTCTAGAGCTGGCACCAGTCTAACCCAACAAGCAGTGACCTCAGGAGGGCTCCTGGCAGACAGTTCAGCTCTGAGTTGACCACACATAGGAGTCAAGGCACAGGAAAGGTGAGACTGTTGTGCTGAGCAGCAACAAAAGCCACAGCAGTGAAAAGCTCAGCTTCTGTGGAACTCTGCTCACAGGACTTCCCTGGAACCTGGATGCTTCCTCATGTACTGCTATGAAGAGAACAAGCTCACCCCATCCATGGGTGGGTATAAATCAGAGATGGTCTCAGGTGCTGCCTCACAAATAAAGCTAATGGTTGACCTTTTCAGGTGTAAAAAGGTCTGAGTTTGCAGGTAGAGTCAGCTATGACTTTGCAGCAAGACAAGAAACACACTCATCACATTCATCTATCACACAAGCCTGTAACAATCAAGTGATTTTAGTGCTCTCTTATGAAATATTACAGCTTACTGTGCTTGGAAACAGGCAATATAATTTCCCAAGTTTCAACAAATTCTATTAGTTACCCCACATTTAATTTTTCTTTAAGAAACTTGCTAATACCATCTCATTTCAGAAGTCTCCAGATAGCCAGCTTTGGTTTTGTGAAGGTGACAAAGAAAATATGTTTGTTTTGCTTTGTTGTACAACAAAGTTTACTCTTAAACTGCTTTTTAACTGTTAATAGCATTCCCATGTAAGATACCTAGTGTTTAATAGTACAACAGTAGAAATAGTGCTCCTTCTCTGGCTCTCTGATGCCTGTGATTCACTTCCCAGGCAGCCCAAAGTACATTTGCTGTGTGACTGAAAACAGGATTAGGTGTTCTGCCCATAAATGAATAAAAGCATGTCCTTCATGCAGCATTGCATGAAGCTCTCTTTGGTAAAGTGCAGGTGACACTATGATAGAATTAAGTTAGACCAAAAATAGGGGATCCAAAAGACAGGGACAGGAGTCACCTGGAACTCGATGCCAAAGGAATGGATATAACACACCAGGGAAGAATTCTGATCCAAACATCCCTATTCTTTGTGTGAAACTATTAGAACATAAGCCTATATATAATTGGATAACAAACTTAAAAGATGGTATGTGCAAATGTCCCAGAAACAGAGGAAATTATTACAGTAGCCTGGAATGTAGAGAAGGCCCACCCCTTGACAACTGCTAGGTTAGCCAGAATCAAGACATGCTCTCTATTGTTATTCCTCTGGAATGTTAACCTTGCTAAGCTCTCACACATTTTGGAAATCTGCCCATCAGCTATGGACTTCGTGCTTTCATAACAGCAACAACATCTAAAACAAGAGAGAGAAAGCAAACCCCGAGCGTATCTTTTATTCAGAGCAGCGTGAGTGTCAGAGATAGCAGAGCACTCTTTCTGGAAGTCAAATCACCAAAAACCACACCAAATCAAGCAGAGGCTATAATGACTGATCCTCCTCTCACCTCCCTTTCAGAATAATAAAACCTGTGTTGTTTAGAACCGTTTCTTAAATTTGAGAAAGGGAAGGGTAGGAACAGATGTCAGAAACCTTTTCAGTTGCAAGATCCCATCTCCAGACCCACGCAATCCATGAATAAACCCAAGAGGATCATGCAGTGCCAGAACATACCTTTGTGAAAATGAGGCAAATTTATCTGAGCATAAGCTAGAATTAGAAAAATAGCAGATGGCAAATTGCAGCACTGAAATTCCAACAGCTTGTTTTGAAATGTTAATTCTTAAAATAAGGCTTTAGAGTTGAAACAGGATTCTCTAGAGATCCAGGAAACTTGGTTCAGACACAGGAACTCAAATTATTGTCAAAAATTGACTGGACATTATTAGCCAGCTGCAATTTTCTACATTCTCCTCGCATCAGAGGGCTGTCCTAGGTGTTCCTCTGACAGTCATAACTGGGAACTTCTTTTTTATTTTTAAGCTATTCTCACTTTAGACCAGTTACTCCTGCCAGGCTTGAAAGAACTCCTCACACCCTCCTTCCCAGCCCTATCATTCAGCCCTGAAGTTGGCTGTACTTCAGATGCAGTAACTTCATGACCTTGTTGCCACTCTGCTGTGGGTCCCTACATTGGGGAGCAAAGTCCCTCACAGAGATTAAGGTGCATTATTTTGCCTTTTATGTCATGGCTACATTAAGGAAAATAACGAAAATCCTTGGGTTTAGTGTCTTTGGCAGACTAAATGAAGCCAAACTCCCTGTAGGCTTCCTGCTTATGCTGAACCACTGATGCACACTGCATACCCAGTTTCTTCGCTTCCCTGGGAGAAACAAACCAGTTTTGGGAGTGAGGGGAAGAACCTCCCCTTCCAAACCTTTCTTCTCTCCTAAGCCTGTTCAAGAATTAAAAGTAAACAGGACAGATGTTCTTTTGTCCTCCGGGAAATGCTTTTCCGCCTGTATTACCACCAGACAAATCCAGGATACTCCAAAAGCCACCCTGGGCACGCTGCTATTCCCACATCCTTGTGGAAGGACAAACACAGGAAAGCCTTGCTTTGATGCTGTGAGCCAAGGCTCTTCATGGCTCAAAGGAAATGAAGCACTTGCATTGTCAATCCCTCCCAAAACAGCTTGCTTACAGCTCCAGGGGAAGAAGAACTCAGGGAATGAGAGGCAGGAGCACAGGCAGAGTCTCACCCCACTGCCCACTGCAGACAGAAAAGGCCTGGCTACAAACACAGGAACAGAATTGAAAAGCAAAACTCTCCCCCTCACTCACAAAATACATCCTCATCACCTACCAGCAACTTCCCTGGTGGTGCAGCTGCCATCTCTCCTGAGAAATCAGCATAGCTCCATCGTTCTGGGTCAAAAACATCCCTCAAAGCAGCATCTTCACCAACCACCTTCCCCAAGGCCACGCTTCCTTTTGGAGCAAAACTGAGAAGCAGCTGAGCCCAGCCCTTCTTCCAGAAGGTTCTAGCCAGGTGGGCTCAGCCCTTGGCCCAGCTGCCTGTGCTCCCTGACACAGGTGCTGGCACTTAGCTGGATGTCTCCAATCAGCCACAGTGTGCAATTTAACGAGCTGCAAGGGAAGGCAAAGCAAATATCAAATTGTTTAATAAGGTGATTTTTTTTTCTCATGGGCAGTTGCTGAGGCCAGAGCTGTGGGCTCTCCATGAATGGTCCTGTAGAGACCTCAGAGCCTGCCTGTATGGACTCAGTAACATGGTACCACTGCCTCTGGCTTCCAGGAGCAGGCACAGGAGAGTTTTCAGGTTTTCCTCCTTGAGTTTCTTGCTGTTCTAGTCCCATACCAGACTCTATAAATAATTATTTGTATGTGTATTTTCTCTTTTTTTTCTATTTCACTGTAGAGGTGGATTTATCATAGTCTGTATTTCTTAAGGCACAGCTGTTTCAGCTGACAGTGATCAAGGCTAACATTAAAGTCAGGTAACAATTTACATTACAAACACTGATTTCTGGATTCTTACTACCCTTGCATAAAAATGTCCTGCAAGCAGAAATAAAGCTCTGTGCAAAAAAAAAAATTAGAAGAACTAAAAAATTAACTAAAACAGTGACACAGTTTTGCACCTACTAACACTGGTTTTATAAACCTATTTTCACTTTTCACCACTCAGCAATCTAGCCCTTTAAAAATCCTATTTTCTCGTTGTAAAACAAAGCAGACACATGCAGATGATGTCCAAGTGCCCATTAGAAGGGACTGGCAGCTGCAGCCAAAGCCTCATGGCCACCAGGACAGGACAGTTTGTACTGCTTAAACAAACATGCTAATGAAGGTTTGCTTTAGAAAAAATGAGAAACATTTAAGCACCCTGAACATTAAATCCTCATTTAATGATGGGAAGTGTTGTGTTTCCTTCCAACACCCAGGCACAGTGCCATAACTTCAACAAGCTGCTTGATTTTCTCTCTAATGCCTAAATCTATGTGATGGATATATGGTGCCATATCACCCTCAGCTGGGAATTGCCTGAACTTTATTGTTTTCTGTCACAGTGTGTATGCCCTTCCAATGTTTTAGTGATTGTAAAAGATCAGTAAAGAAGGACTGCTTTGAAAGTCTTTGAAAAGGAAAAAAATCCATGAGGGAAATTCGAGCAACAGCAAACCTGAGACCTGTTGTGCAGCACGAAACATTTAATGAGAAGCAGAAGCTGCCTTTCAACTGTGAAAAATAATGAGATATTCCACTGCAGGACCACTGCTGGAAGACATTTAAGAGAGCATCAGCAGAGTGAGTGCTCAGCTTTTGGGAAGCATTTTGTTCCCAGGGTCCCATCCTTGTGGATTAATAGAGTATTTATTGTTGGCAGTGATTATGAGTTACCACTGATGTTGTTATACTGACACTCAAAGGCATTTTCATCCATCTTTCCTTCTAGATTAAAGTTGGTGTGCAAAGGCTGTGGTCTAAATTCAACAGGAACATAAACAGCACAGCACTTTCAACATATTAAAGATGAATAGGGATCTTTGGGGAGGTTTCATCCCATCCTTGAGGCCAGTGCTAGCCCACAGAGCAGTGCCACTCAGCCTGCAGGACATTGCCACCCCTTCTCTGGTTCTAATATCAACATTTATCAACTGAGCTGGCAGGAACTTTTTACTCGGTCAAGTTTCACCACAGTGCAGTGTAAATGGTAGAAGTAGCTTACAGGAGATGAGTGGGATAGTAAATATTTCAACTGGAGAACGCAGAAAACTTTTAACTGAAACATTTTTGATCCTACTTGCTAACGCACTCTCCTGGGAGAGTCAGAGTCTGCCTTCAAACTGGATGGACAAGTGAATTAAGAGTGAAACAAGCCTGTGCTCCTCAGTGTCTGTTTGGGGCTGCCCACCTCCCTTGTGCTTCTGGAGGGCTGTGCCAGTGCACTAGACAGGAAAATATGTAACTTGTAAAGCTTGCATCAGCTTTGATTTGGTAGAAGTGCCATGATGCTTAAGCTACAAGCAGTGTTTCACATGAACAGTGGCTGAAGCTTCAGTGGGTCCTGAGTGTGACTGAGTCAGGTGGCAGCTACAGTCTCACAGGAGAAAGCTCCCATGAAAAGCCTCTGAATGCATGAACCTGTCCTCCCAGCTGCTGAATGTCTTCTGTTTCATCTCTTGCTGTCCTCAAGGTTATTCACCTCCTCTTTATCACACTGCAATTCTCTTGCACAGTAACAATGTTTCCCAGCTGTATTCCAACAGGGGGTTTCATTAGCAAACTCTTCATTATTTCAGGGAGGTCTTTAATGAAAGCCTCACGTGTTTAGCCCCAGGCAGATTCCTTGAAGATCTCTAGTAGTCAAACCCCCTCTAGCCTCATAACTCCTCCTGAGGAGGTGCAAGCCTCACCTCACATCCTCAAATCCTGAAGCTTCCTCATAATACCCAGTGTGTGATTTATCTTAATCTGCTAAGCACTGAATGAATAGTGCATTGTAACATTATAATGAGCTGCTTGTGGAAAGGTGTAGATTTCTTAAAATGCAGCACTTCTATCCTAATGCAAGCAGGAAAAAATGATGGCCTAGGAAAATATGAGAGGACTAAAAGGGAAAACATTTGTATTATATCAGAATCAGACAAAACAATATGATCTGACCCGAAATACAGTGGTCCCAGTGGAAGCCACAAACTGTGATCTCAGCAACATCAAAGAGGTAGCAAAATGCTCATTATTAATTTATCAGGAAATAGTAAAGAAAGGAAATGGTTGGTTTTTTCCAAGAAGCAGAAATCTTGATCTATCACACACTTTCATTAAAACACAACAATGGATGAACATTAATTAACTAGTAATCTGCATTAATCAAAGAGAGTGTTTCATTATTGCCCAAAATAAAACAAAAGGCCTCTTTAGACTTGCCTGGCATGCCAAATAATTAGCACAGCCACCCACCAACTTGGCCAGCTGAAGAAAGGAATATTCACCAGCCAGAACCACCAATGGAGGGAGCCATCATTTTTGTTTAGCCACCATCTGGTTCTTGCAGCATGGAAAAGAGTTCTCACAGCAGGGTGAATCACTGACCTGGCTTACCTGGAGCCCCTGAAGTGAGAAAGGCATCAGAACACTTAGTGAGTGAAAATTATCCAAAGTATGGGATACACCAACTTAATTGAACAGCTACAGGAGTTGGCAGGGAGCCTGAGTCCTTGTGCTGCTTCCCAATGCTGTTAGATCAGGATCTTCTTTCCTCCCCTTTCTCTCCACTCTCTCATCATTGTTCACTCCCCCACATTACAGTGCACAACTTGTTTCCTCTGTCCAGTCAAGAATTCTGTCACATCCACCTTGGCACCAAGGCTTATTTCTTGGTCCTTGTGCCATCTGACCAGTTTCCTTTCTCTGTTTTGTTTTATTTTTAAACTCCTAGCAGATTTTTAAACTCCTTTATTCTACACTATACTTAATGTTAGGTTAGCTTGATAAAACACAGTCAACTTGTAGTCACGGGTTTGGGTCGTCTTTCTAATCTGATGTCTAAAAGGTATCTGGCAAGTTTATTTAAGGCATATGATCCTGAAAAGCACTGTTTATGTTGGATAAATTAATAAGTAACCCAAGACAATCATAGCTGTATGCAAAAACTACATTGGAAGCTTTATTTGATCTCTTTTTTCATATACTATAAAAACATATATACACCTGAGTATAAGAAAAAACATGCAAATCACTATTCAAAATTTTTTAAAAAGCTAAAACATTGTGAAGAATACAGTACCATTAAGCTTTCTTAAATATGTTTATATATTACTTGTAAGAGCAATTTACAAGGATATGAAAATTACAGCTATTGGAATAATGACATCACACTGCAACATACAGCCAAGAATTAATTAATTAGGAGACACCAGGATTAAAACTGCACAAATTCATTATGATGTACAACTTTACTGCATGCACAGGTACTATTTCTTCTATATGAGCCATGCTTTATTCAGATTTAAGACAGATCGATTGTTCTCTTATTGACCCGCTCTCCACTATTTGGTTTTGTTCTTACTCATTCAGTGGGCAGCAGCCAGCCCTGTACTCAGCACACACTGTTCCATTACTGCTCTAAAGGAGCAATATTGGCCTTCAGTGGGTGTGAATCTTGCTCCCTGTCCTCCCACATCCAGCTAACTTCACAGCAGAGAGGGCACGTCTGTCCCAGGCAGTGGAAAAGGGCTAACGTGGCTGTTCAGCACCCCCCAGCAAACACAGATCCTGCTGCCCACAGCAGAGGATGCTGCAGAGGGTGACAAAAGCGGGTTAGATGAGCACTGTGCCCGTGCTAAACCCCTTGGCTCCCAGGAAAGCTAATCAGAGCTGACATCTGTGCTGCCTGCAGTGCCAGAGAGGCTGAGAAATGTCTGCTGGGCTGCACTGACACAGGCAGGGCTGATGGGCTCTGCCTCATGCCTGCTGATCACAAGCAGTATGAAATCTACAGAACATTTTATCTTTAAAACTCTATTTTATTTATTAGTTAATATTGTTGATACCTACAGAGAAAAATCCTCCAGAAAAAGAAAAAAACCACATAATTTAAGGAAGGTGTCAACATTACTGTGCTTTAATTAAAACAGCTTAGTGCACAAACAGTTCTGGTGGAAGTGATGCCACAGAGGTAACACTTTCCAGAAGAGCTCCAGAACCAGACTGTTTATTGGTCTAAATCACATTAAAAATTACTGGATAGACATTAGACAGTAGCTAAGGCTCTTTGTCTGAATCAAGCCTTGAGTGACTGGCACCAGATACCCTTGACCAGCAACTCCTTTTGATATTACAACCTATGATATAATACCAGATTGTTTTACTAAGAAATCTAAGAGATCCTTTTATTCATTCTTTCACTCATTCACTTTCTTAAACCAGGAACTTCTAACTTCTAAATAAACAATCATGCTTAAATGTCTGAAAGCCAATAGAAAATTACCATCTTTGATGACATGTGATGAAAAAATCAAATCAGGTTTTTCTCATCTTTGTCACATAGTAGGAGTCACACCCCAGGATTTTTACCTCAGTAAGACATAGAAAATAACTCTGACATTCAGCTCTGTCTTCATTGGCAATGTCTTTATTTAACAGAAGTGTACATACCCATTTGTTAAAAATGCTTGAGTTGGGTAATGATAATAATAATAAATAATTATGTCTTGTTGGGTCTGTTGTGTCCACGTTAAATATATTCGTAAGGCCCTAAATAACAGTCAGCATGTTTGTAGGTGCTGCACACTCCATTGTCTTCAAAAATCTATCTTTAATTTATAAGATATTGTCTGGAAGTGTGTTCTGTTTGCATGGAAGCCTGTGCTCAGTAGATCTCTGTGTATGCTCTGAACTGAGGGTCAGCCTGGAGCATCCAGATGATCCTGTTTATTAATTCATGGAGTGTTTCACAGCATGCCAGAAGGACACAACAGGAGTATTCTCACTTCTTGGTATTCTGCAGTGGTGGAGAGCTTATTGGATTTTCCTCAGTTGCCTGTCACGCCTTAAGCACCTCTAGATCATTAATGATCAATATATCTGTTTAGGTAAGAATAATAATGCAGACAATTGAAAAACATCCAGGTTTCCTGGAAGGCTCGTGGTCACAGTCACAAATGAATTCTGTATTCTGCCCTCCTGAGGAACAACTCCTATTGGAAAAGCATATTTTGGAATACCAGAGATGCTAGCTTTGATGATTCCTTTGATAACTGCAGTGTAATATTTGGGTTGTTTGTTCAAACACTGCACAATTATGCTTCCTTTAAATTTATCATCTTTACTGAGATTCTGAGCTCTGTTTAGACCTTATGACCTCATTGTATATTTAGTTACCACAGCAGCCTCCACAGTTACAAAAGTAAAAATGTTGTCTCTTAAAGAGCTTCTTTCTCAGTTTTGGGAAACATTATTCATAAGTCCAAAGCAGGAAATACCCAAGATCCAAGAACACAGAGCTCTAATTGTCCTTATGTGTGAAGTCACCTTCAATCTCTGCTTCATGTTCCCATCCCTTTTGCCCATCCTCTGTGCTTTCTGTACGTGTGCAGTAACAAAGATTTGGAGTTAGATGGGAAAGAAGCAGACTGCACTTTAATATCCTGGGAGTCAGCTGTGTGTAGGAAGGACAGTCCCGACAGCCCCGCAGAGGAATTGTTCCCTTCCCGTGTTACACACACTCTCTGCTCCTGCACATGCCCCAGGCACTTCACACACCCCCAGTTCTGTGTCCAGCCACCCTTCCAGCTGCTTTGCTGCCTCCTGTGGAGGGGTCATTCACTAAAACCCCTTTGCTAGCTGTCTGTGGCCACCCAGCCCTTTCTCACCACACCAGCTGTGAGTCCCTGGAGTAGCAGCCACCTACAGGCACCTCGGGCCTGTTCAGGTAACCCAAAGAGTGGCTGACACACTCAGATTTCTCTCATTTCCCATGTTTCTCCATTTCTGATGGAAATCTTTTTCTCCAACACTTTATCTACATGTTCAGTGATCTTAATCTTCATTGCCAGGTTTATCATTTCTTGAAGGATGGCACTCAGACTCATGGTCCCTCACTTCCAGCAGCCTTTCTAGAGCCATTTCAGTGGACAGGACAGACTTCTGCAGTATTCCTGCTATTGTCATACTGAAATTATTTTTACCTTTTAAAATTATTTTTCTTCTCCATCGTGTGCAAGGTACTCCACAAACTCTCTCTTAACTCTCCTAATGTCCTGGTTACATTTGATCTGCCATATGGAGTTTCCTGATTTATTCTGAAGGACAAAATTCCTGTTACAAATGCCAGTCCTTCCTACAAGCAAATCACCTTAATTTTCTATTTAATCCTGTAGGGCTTTTGCTGGACCACTCTGATTTCTTTTCAAATTTCAATACAGAGTTTGTCTTGAATGCTAATACAGGATTTCTCAAAAGTGTCTTGGCTACCTTGCTTTTTAGCCTGCTCCCTCCTTAATCCTTTTTTCTTCATTTTAACCACTTGCCATATTAGTATGCAGTTCCCTTTCTTTAGATTGAACACTTGTGTTGTGGATTTGTTTGTTTAGTCTCTCCTGCTGCAGGGTTAAGCCTGATCCTCCTGCAATTGCTATTAGATCAGCTCTCCCACATGCTTCTCGAGCTGGTCCGGTGCACCACTCAGGACCAAAGTCAAGGCAGAAGTTTTCTGGGATTGCAGACCAGTTGTTCAGGAAAGCAGCTCCAAAAATTGTATTTTTATGTCTTGTCATAGGTGATGAGGCATTTATTCTGCTGGTAGTTGATACATCCCCATATTAATACCTGCTCTGACTTTGCAGGTGCTCTAAAGTCTATCCTTTATCTATCTCCTGACTGAGACTGGGGGTAATTATACAATCATTACATTTTTATTCTTACAGTGAGATACTTCCAACCAGAGGGATTTAAGATTGCTTTTTTTTTTCCCAATAACAATAATTTCTTTTGGTTACACTGTATTTTAGACTCCAAAACCAGTGCCAGCTCTCTGCATGCACATCCTATTCTGTCAGTTTGTATAAAGCTGATAGGTTGAGAACATCACATCCACCAATTACTCCCTTTCTTGCAAGATCTCAGATGCCTCTCCCATCACATGAAGCCAAGCACCCTGGTTCTCCCATTTCATTTTGTGGCCCCCTGCATTGGACACTGTCAGCTGTAGCTTGATTTGCCTTCCCTACTCAATGCACTTGTGGTGCTTTCTTTGCAGCTTTTTAGACATGCACTGAACATTATCCAGGGGCATTTTGGGGTTCACAGCCCTCTGACAACTGTGTTCCTCTGCATCTGTTAGCTTCCTCACACTTCACAGTTTTTTATGTTTTCAGGGCCATCAGCCTGGCTCTTTTCTAGCCAACCCTTCCTCCCTGTTCCCCCTCTTCTGAAATATTCCCCATTTCCTAATGTATGTAAATCTCTTATGGCCGTATCTAAACAAAATAATTTATAACTGAATATTATGCTAATTTCTGTTAATGAGCAGCAACTGATCATCATCTTCTTAAGAAGTCCCCCTTCTATGACAGATTAAACTGCTACCAGAGCACAGAATTTCTAAAATATTTTTATTTTATGAAAGGTTATTAACAGGCAGCTGCCAGATTATTAGCAGGCAGCTCAAGTATTATATTTATCCAGACAATAACAGCATCAACACTGTAATGCAAGCTTCTCCCATGCAGTCCTATTTATTTATTTCCATCAAGCCCAGGAGAAATTCCAGTAGGGAAAAGGGATTGTAATGAGTTTCGTGAAGCCTCATTCATGCCAAGCTGTTACAGATAATGATTCAGAGAGGGAGAAAAGGATATGGGGCAGCATCCCGAAGGTGGGGAATAATAGGGTGTTAAACCACCAGTGCCTGTTTGCAAAGTTCAGATAAATACCAGGCAAAACCCATATTCCCTGGCACTTCAGCTCCACCCTGCAGGGTGCCAAACACACCCCAGCATGTGTGTACAGGGGGAGGTTCAGCTCTGCTCTGCACTGGGGGGGGCTCACCTTGACTCCTGGGAGTGGTTTTGGCTGCCACAGTATAGAAAAGACATTAATGTATTAGAGAATGTCCAAAGGAGGCCACCAGGATGGAGAAGGGTCTGGAGGGGAAGCTTTGTGAGGAAGAGCTGAGGTCTCTGGGCTTGTTCAGCCTGGAGAAGAGAAGACTGAGGGGAGACCTCATGGTGCTCTTCAATATCCTCACAAGGGGAAGAGGAGGGATAGGCACTGATCTCTTCATCTGACAGGACTTGAGGAAATTGCCTGAAGTGGAAGAAAAAGAAGAGCATCCTATCCCAGAAATGGTTTGTTAAGAGCAGAGCAGATACATTTTAACCTGTACATTCCCATTCTTATTTGGACTCTGAATTCTGAAATCATAGGCACGCTCAGCAGAGGGAAGCCTATGATGTTAAGGTATAGCATCTATACAAAGGCAGGCCACAAACAGTAATGGCATGCAGTCAGCAGCAATTTGACTTTAAAACAAAAATCCTGTATCTGCACCTCTTGAAAGAATGACCCCTCCTATGGCTAGAATAGGCAAGTTATTTTGCCTCCCTTCATTTTGTTTTGTTCACCAAACCATGTACAGTGGCATATTTATGATGTGAAAGGTATCTGGCAAAAATCACCTATTCAACAGAAAATCCAGCGTTCTAAAATGTCCAGGCACTTCCCAGAGCTGCTCAGCCACATGGCAACTGCCATGGGCTGGATGAACACTAGCAATGAATAAATTCATGATCCACATCTCTACCATTTGTGGTTTCAAGTATGTGTTGCAATATAAAAAGGATTTCCAGAGCAGCCAGATACAATCAATGAAAACAAGCAAAGCAGAGCAGCAGAAAGCATTCTGAAAGAGGGGTCAGAGTTAATGATCTCAGCTTCATGTTGGAGAAATGTCATAAAGCCTCCATCACACCCACAGCTGGCAGAGCTATAAACTGAGGATCAGAATGGGGAAAGGGTAAACAAAGCATTGATTGCACTGCCTGCTGTGACAAGCACATTACTCCTCACGGGATTATGCCACAGATTCCATGACAACAATAAGAACTAAGATATTTATAACTTTGATAGCAAGCCTCTGTCTTAATGCCACAGTTTGCATTCACAGGCCAAGGAAAATTCCAAAAAGTTTTGCATGGAGGTACCTCAGATGTTTAAGGGGTTAGGTGTGCTTTGATTCATGTATGAGCTGCAATGGGACAATGTCTGTGAAAAGTGGCCTTTTCCAGGCTGGTGACTGCCAGCAGTGCTGGGTGAGTGTGAAACCTGGAGCACAGGAAGAGTGATCAGTTTGGAAGTGCTTGCTGTGCAGCAGGGAAAACACTTCCTGATCCAGAACTTTGAAACAGTCATAGCCTGAGGCCCTTCCCTTCCAGCACCACACATTTAATAAAAAAGGAGCTTGGTGAGTCTGTCATTTCTCAGTTCTGTAGGGCTTGCACACAGCAGGTGTGCTTTAGCATCCCACCCATACATCAGAAAGAAAGGATTTCCTTGGATGTGCACCTATTGATTCAAAGAATGAAATTAATGTCTTAGACTTTAATGAGCTGAAGTTTTCAGTGCAGTTTTCAGTCATCCTGCAATATCCATTTTATCCTCAATAAGCAACTCTCAGACTCTCAAAATTAAGTCAGTCTATCCAGATTTGGGTCTCTTGCATATCCCTCAAAATCCTAGCATGGTGTGCATGCTCTCTGCCCTGAAACTGTTAGTGGCTTTAAGCCACTGATATTCACTACCCTGGGATTTTTCACATATTTCTTCCCAGCATCTTTCTTCACCCAGCCAAACATTATAATTTTTTATCCAAATTGACACAATTTCCAGCAGCAAGATCCCATCACTTGCCCTTTGCCTTAGTCCCATCACCTTCTCTGTGTAGGCTCCAGCATTCCCATGGCGGGGAGGTGAGCTCAAGCCAATTAAATACCCAAATATCTCAACTGAGTTTTCAAATTTTTCATTAATCTGCTCAGTACATATAGCACATAAGCTGAAGCCAGCACAAAGAAAGCAACAGAAATGAAGTTGTCAGGCTAAATTCTTTCAGTCCAGAGAAATTACAACAAAGAGCTGGGACATCGTGGCCTAAATATTTAATGAGAGCAAAAAATATATAAATTGAGGTCTTGTGATTGGACAGTGTTAAGTTCTCACCTGTGGAAATGGTATCTCCAGTAACGCTAACAAAGTAAAAGATTTTGTTTTCATAATAGAATAGATAGAAAAAGATGCAGCTCTTCACACACCATGGTCTTCTGACTGTTTCACGGGTGATGTGGTTGCAAAGGCACTTGAGAACCTGGCAGGTTTTTAAAATATAGTAGAATAGGGCTTCTTATATTTGATATTCAGTGAAAAGGAACAATTATATAATTCACAGTGTACAGAGAGTCAGCTTAGGACAGACAGAGCAGCCAAGTGAAGAGGCAGAACAGAAGAGGGTTTGAAAACAACTCTCTAAAGATACATTTTGATGCAGTGAAATGAGACACATTCAGAATTCATAACCATTGAATCACATCTTACTTTGTGTTAGAAGGGACCTTTAAAGCTCATCTATTCTACACTCCTGCAATGAGCAGGGACATCTTCAATTAGGTCAGGTTGCTCAGAGCCCCTTCCAAACTGGCCTTGAGTGTTTCCAGGGATGGGGCATCCCTCACCTCTCTGTGCCACCCATTTCAATGTTTCACTACCCTCCTTGTACGAAATTTCCCGTGTTCTGTTGCTACAGGCCCTAATTAAAAGTCTGTCCCCATTGTCCTCATAAGCCCTCTGTAAGTATTGAAAGCTGCAATGAGGTCTCCCAAGAGCTTTCTCTTCTCCAGGCTGAACGACCCCAGTCCTCTCAGCCTTCCTCACAGAAGAGGTGCTCCAGCCTCTGATCATTTTTGTGGCCCTCCTCTGGACCTACTCCAGCAGGTCCATGTCTTTCCCATGATGAGGAGCTTGTCCAGGTCCCTGTGGATGGCATCCAGTCCCTCAGGCATTCCACAGTCAGCTTGGTGGTGTCTCCAGACCTGCACTGGATCCCACTGGCTTTGCCCTTGGTGAAGATATCAAACATACTGGTGCCAGTACAGACCCCTGACGAGCACTTCTTGTCCTCCATCTCCCTCTGGATGCATTCATCCAGCCAATTCCTCATCCCCACAACAGTCCCTCCATCAAATCCATAGCTCTCCAACAGAGAGACACAAGTCCAGAAAACAAATACTTCGGAATACTATGACGCGGCTACTCTAAGTTAGAAAAAATTTTATTTATGTTCCTGATTTTCAAAAGTGCTGGGAATTTTACTGCTATCCCTAAAAGAGTTTCTCTAAATAAGGACAAGATTGAACTGGATCTGAAAGCCAAGCGAATCTTGTTAACAGGCATAGCAGTACAAAACATCACTTTATTTATTATTATCACCCAGACTTGACTTTTCCGCCTCGAGGTGCTTTTCTTCTCTTTATCTTCCTCATTCATCAGTGTGTACATACAGAATGTATCTTGAAATACCCACCTTTTTTATCAGAATCTGGTTTCATCATACAAAGAGCAAACAGGCACAATACCAGTGTCTTGAATGGCTGCCTGGACAAGGAAACTGCAGTTGACACAGCCCAACCTGCCTGGACACCAGGAGATGCTCCTGCTTGCCCTCTGCAATATCCCAGCTGCACTGCTGAAAAAAACCACTCATTTGAAGATGCAGATTTGTCTAAGGCTGAACATCAGGAGAATGGCACAGGAAAATGTTAGGAAGAGTATTATGTGGCAAATGTAAATGAAAGACCAACAACTAAGTCTCTCACTGCAAACCAGGAAAATAGTTATGCACGTTATGTTCACTTGTTCCCTTCAGTGCTACTGCAAAAGTTAAACAAAAGTTCTTACTAATTTTGTTTAAATCCCATGTAGGCATGAAAGGATTCATCCTGGCATTATGATAAATGATGAAACATAAAATTAGCATAAACTTATTTATATGAGGAATACTGCTGACAGAGTACATGCTTTTTCATTTTATTTTTCCACATTCCCTCTTTCCAGGATGCTCAGCAAGTTCTCCCATCAATTACACCCATACAAAAGAAGAATAACTTCAATAAAGCTTGTATAAATTCATCATCCTAACAAAGAGGGAATATGTATTAATAAGCTGATTTTGACAAAACCACTAACTCAGAATAATAAAATTTAACCCCAAACTTGCCTAAGGAGAAGACTACTAGTCTGAAAACAGATAGCACAGTGTATATGATTCTTTCTACTGGACTATGCAAAGTCACTTGTGTTAACAGGGGGAATCTGGCTGTGTTTGTTCAATTGAAGACAACAAAAAGGGATCTTTGTTCTGCTATAGCTGGGGCTGTTCCCTGTTTGATACCAAGCTCCAACAAGAACTTTGCTTTCCCACCCCCTTTCTGAGACCCTGGCACTGTTCTGCAGCTCATAACTAAAGGCTGAACTCTCCTGCATGGTGGAGTGAACTCTACCTACAGCATTCAGGTAACCTCACTACTGTCTGGTTTAGGAAAAGAAAATGTCTTTCACTGCTTAAACCAATGGTCAGATAATAGAGCAACTTATGCACCACACACAAAAGTCCCACGACAATTCTGAAAAGAATTGCCTTGACACTTTTGTTTCAGAAGTAAGCATGCACTCAAGGAAAGACAAGCAAAGCCCAGAGCACGGCTGTCAGACAATTTAAACGCTGGTATTTTTACTGTGTAGCTCCCCAAAATATTTATTTTCTGTTTTCTTTCCTTCTGGTAATTAAAATTTTAAAAGCCTAAGATGGTAAATTTTTTTTTAAAATATGTCTTCTACATCTTGAACAATACTGCAGCTATTTTGTTATAAGCAATGTAAAAAAACCAACCAAACAAGTTAAATATTGGATTAGCAAGTGACAGCTCTTCAAAAATATTCTCATTGAAGTTGCTCAGAGCATCAGAATCAGGTTTCATGTTTTGAAAATTAAGTTATAGGGAAAGCTTTCTCCCTCTTACCATATCCTTGAGGACCTGTGAATGCTGTTGTGTGTTGGCAAGGCAAATGTCAGCAAACTGCCTCCCCTTGCACAAGTGATTGATTTATCAGTTTAATAGAGCTGTAAATCGAGAAAAATGTTCCTCAAGCCTGAACAGTGAACCACAAGGAAATAATAGGCAACAAGCTGTGATGCAGAATTGAAAATGTAAGTACTTGTGATATACAGCATATGTTACATTTTCCTGTCAGGAGCCCACAGAAAATCTGACCACTCTGATTTCCAGCTACAGTGACTCTGACCTTGAATTCTGGTGGCAGAGCCTTACAGCGTTAATGTTGGATGCCCTTGCTGTCATCTGTAGGGAGCACCCACGTGGGTTTTATTACATTTTGCTCAATTTAAAACAGAAAGAAGCCAGTACAAAGGAGCTAAAAACAGCACTACAATACACTGAACCTAGCAAGGAACCTCCAGCCATTAAACAAAACCAATATTCTTTGCAATCACTTAGTGATTCTATATTTACAGAATCAAGAAAGTTTCTAATGTCTGTAATTGTTTGTACAAGACATAAAGTGATGGCAAAGTGTATAATTCCCAAAAGATTCCTTAAGTACTGTTCTCACTTCACTGAATACATCCATGTCATACCACCTGCCTTTTTTTTCCCCTTTGCAAAATACTGTTTCTGGCATATCCTGCAATTTCTGTCTAGAGTTTCTCCTTCCTTCTTCCCATTTCTGCAAATTTCACAAGACATTTGCTATTTAACTCTTCTATGCTATGAGATGGAGTGAGCAGGCTGGGCAGGGAAAGGAGAGATGCTATCCAGCAGCCTGCAGCAGGAGAGCTGCCAGCTGCACTCAGCCCAGAGCCTGGAAACATCTGTAAGGGAGAAAAGGTCTCCTCATCAGAAATTCAGTTCTCACTCATGATAAATCTTATGTTTGTAATGCAAAAAACAGTTCATAAGAAAAACCTCAAAACCTCAGTGTCTTGGTTTGAAAAGACAGTTGTCTGCTAAGGAAGGCAGGAGCTTCTCCTGAAATGGAAAATGTAAACTTATTTCTGAATTGTTCTAATTTTGAAATTAAGGGGTTCTCAGGCAAAGATATGGGAGCAGGAATAACAGTTCTTTATTAAGTAAGGGAAAGAAAAATAGAATAAAACAATCAATACAGTAATACAAAACAACCCTGACAGAGTCAGAATACCACCTGACACCCTGGTGGTGGCAGTCCAACTGAAGTGGTGGCTGCAATCCTCCTGCAGTGACAGATGTAATTCTGTTGGAGCAATGATCCTGGGGAAGGGTGGAGCTTTTCCTCTGGAAATCCAGTGGGAAAGGGCTGCTCCTCTGAGAATCCAGTGGAGAAGGCTGCTCTGGTGTCCCAAAAATCTCAGATTCTATCCAGGTAGGAATGCTTGGCTCCTCCCCCTTGGGCAGAGCATCTCCCAATGGATGATGAAATTTTATCAGCCATGCAGTGACACTCACTGGCCCATTAACAGAACGTATTTCCTGGAGGGAGGATTGGTTTGTGGAAGAGATAAGAAAAACTGCCCAATTAATAGAATGTTGACTGTCACACCTCTAAGAGATGGCAAATAGAATACACTTACCTTTCAATTCATGACACTCAGCCATGACCTAAGTATCTAAGATTCTGTGTTTAGAAAGTGTTAAAACTGGATAATTTTGAAGATAGAAGCTGAGGTGGGAAGAGTTCAGTTTTAGACAAGTATTCTGTTGCAATTACCTGAAAACATGGTTTTGACGCATTTTTTTCCTCCACATTTCCTTCAACACTGAGACAAATATAGGTTTTTTATTGGAAGTAATAGTAGATTTTCATTCAAGAAGGTAGGGGGTGGATTTCAACACAAAGGCTGTTAAAAATATTTTTTTTCTTGTGGTTTTAACTAATTCTGTTGTGTAAAAGCTAATTGTTCTAAGTCTGATACAACTGGAACAGCAGACCTCTATTCCATCTTTCACTGAATATTGGCAAATGCAGCCAGCAAAAGACCAAATACTCTCAGAGGTTCAGCAATGTCTCTGGAGGCCCTCAAATCCTTCCAAGGGCTGTGCCTTTGCAAAGAAGTCAGGCACACCTTCTGCAACCTTGTCTGCAGCCCAGGGGAAATAAAAAGACACCAATCACACGGGACTGGCCTCAGAACACAGGTCTTTTGTTCTCCTGGGTGCTTTTGTTTTAAAAGCAGTGGTTGTCTTCCCTGTCCCTGTTGGAAGCATCAAGAGCTTGCTGCAGGGCAGCCTCTGCCCCATCTCCTGCTGCAAGGAGACAAAAAACCCCAGGGAAATGTAGTAAGGGAAAAGTGGCTTCCCCCTGCCAGCACATCACACCCAACAGCCTGTCTGAATCCCACAGTGCCTTTTCCGTGTTGGCTTCATCAGCTTTGGCATCTCCCCTGAACCTCTGGGAAGGCTTTAATATGCTCAGCTGTGGCCACTGCAACCTTTTCACTCTGCTCCCAACCCCTTGTCCCTCCTACCACAATCTGGAGATATTTTTAGACAATATTTAATTACGAGTCTGAGCTCTGCACTCACCAGAAATACAAGTCAAATAATACTGATCTGCTTCACAGGAACTTCTTTTCACTACAAAACAAAAAAAAAAAAAAAAAAAAAAAGCAAGAGCTTCCCAAGTCCCTGTTACACCCAGGGAAGTCAGTAGCCTTCTGTATCTAAAAGCAATCCAACGTATTTCAGGAGTGCTAAAGTGCTTCTTTATTTCTTCTGATGGTGTAGGAATTTATTTGTGTGCAATGTCTGTCTATTGGAATAAGTCTTTAACATGCATTAAATATTACTGGAGAAGCAAACACTGCACCCTGGCACTTGCTGACTTTGCCTCAGGGTTTTTATTGCCCTGCCTTTCTTCGTTAGATTTCAATCAGCAGGCTGCACCCCCAGCCTTTCTTTGTTAGAAAATAATCGGCTAAAAATTAGTTTTTACACAGGGGAGATAAATAGGATCAACTTCAGTGAGAAGACTACATCCCATGAAATTAAACTTATTTACTTCCTTCAGTCTTTTATTAAAGTATTGTAGCAGCAAATTTTGAAATGTTAGTACAGCAAATGATCTGCCAAGCAGGGAGCTACTGACTCATAGGGCCACTTGCAATCAGCATCTCAATGTAACTTGTATTAAATTCCCTAGTTTCTCAGACTTTCATCTCAGGAGCACATTTAAAAGTAATTAATTAATGAACTTGAAAGGAAAGAGAAACCCAGGTAATTCTAGAATCATATTTACCATTAAATTCAGCATTTTTTCAGAAAAATATTATTTTCCTGAATTGACTTACGCCCTGGTTAGCTCGTCACAAACTTACAATCTCATTTTAGCTTGAAAAATCAAACTTGCTGAGCCAAGCCAATAAATAATGCTGTTCAGTATGGGCAATAAATAACCAATTTAGCTGTTTTCCAAATCCATTTACAAGTAATCATGCAGACATTAAGCAGTTTTATAACTGATACCTAATGGCCACATACTAATGTATTTATTAGAGCTAATAATTCCTGTTATGCTGGTAAATGGATGAGCATGGTTCATCACCATCCTTAATGGCCTCTTTATGAAGTAAGAGGGAGGCTGTCAGGGAGTGACTGGTACACCCCATGAACAAGGCTTCTTTAATGCACTCTCTTTTTCTTGGAGAATAACACTCAGATGCAGATGCCAGGGGCCTGTCATGTCACATTGTGACAGATTCATTTTCCCAAGTTTTGTCTGGAGAGTGCAGTGACTCCAGCAGGCTGGAACACAGAGGAAAC
The DNA here is from genome assembly GCA_013397155.1 of Irena cyanogastra. NCBI lineage: Eukaryota > Metazoa > Chordata > Aves > Passeriformes > Irenidae > Irena > Irena cyanogastra. Next base: position 24,527 of record VWZV01015338.1, on the reverse strand, counting down.
TGGAAAAATCAGAGCACAAAAATAACACATTTATCCATCTGTGTTATCCATCTCGAAAACTCTTTGTACCACTAGAAATGAGGAAAATTAGCTTTCAGCTGTCAATTAAAGCAGCTCAGTTTGCAGTTATAGTTGGGTAACAAATTGTTTGTATCTCAGCAACGACACCAAGCAGGAGGAAAGAGATTCTGAAACTCTCTTTGTGCTCCTCAGGCTATATTTCCCCCCAGACTCTGGCACAGGCTTAGTTAGCCCCAGCTTGTACTTTTCTTCCCAGTACCCCTTTCCTGGCCCTGGGAAACAGCTGTGGAACAGAGCATTCCAGCTACACCCCCATCTCGCCTGTAAACTTCTGGTTTTCCTACACTGCCGTATGTTCCTCAAGTCAGGGCTAAAATTAGGCCAGGTGTGAGCCATTGCATGAGTTATCTGCTTCAGCCTTTGAAAAACAGCCAGGGGCAAGGATTTTTCTTGAGCTCCTTCCTTTCTCTAATGTCCCTTTTATATTGTTTGAGCTGGGAATTTTGCATACAAGTCCTTTCTGTTTAATTTCTAAAGAATGTTCCTTGGTATTGACTGTGTCAAGACCTTCATTTTCCCCCCTATTGCTCACTGAAACTTCTTTAAAAATGCTCAAAAATCCCCCCCACTTAAGCTTCTCTTCATTTATCACAAACTGGAACGAAGAGCACCTTAAAAACAAAATTCACAGGCTTGTGGGCATTTGGCTAATACACTGAGTGTAAAAAGTACAGATAGGAAGATGGGTTTTTGCCTGCTACCTTCTGCTGTTTCAGCTGTGTGCATAGAGCCTGTGACAGCTCTCCATGGCACCAGAGCAGTGCAGGAGTGATACCCTAGTCCCTGAGAGCAGGAAAAGTGACTCAGCATCCCCTGATGCCTTGTGGAACCACCTCAGGTGACTGTGAAGGCAATTATCACAGTTTTTACTGACAAGGCACAGAGAAGGTATTAGGAAGAAACAATACTGCATCAATGCCAACAGCAATAGAGATGGCTTAACCTGCCAGTAGCCTGAGGTAGGGAATGTCACTGAAAACTCACCTTAATAAAATATTGCAAAGCCCTGTCAGTCAGCAGCATCATTTGTGGTTTCACAGCTCTAATCTAACACTGAAGAAAAGCTCTGTTAAAAATAACTGACAGTATCATTCCCTTCCTTGTCACCACCTTAGCATGAATCCCTGTCTGTTACAAACACACTGACACCATCTCACTTGGGACAGCAGTTTCCAAGGAACAGAACTGCACCAGTGCTGCCCACACCTCTCCTCCTCTTGCTTCCCCTCACTGCCTCTGAGCAACACAGGCACTGTTGCTCAGTGTCCTAGTTTGAAAAAGACAGGTGTCCGCTAAGGAAGGCAGGAACCTCCCCTGGAATGGAAAATGTAAACCCCCTCCCTCCGAATTGTTCTAATTTTGAAATTAAGGGGCTCTGAGGCAAAGATATGGGAGCAGGAATAACAGTTCTTTATTAAGTAAGGGAAAGAAAAATAGAATAGAATAAAATAAAATAGAATAAAATAAACAATACAGTAATACAAAACAACCCTGACAGAGTCAGAATACCACCTGACACCCTGGTGGTGGCAGTCCAATTGAAGTGGTGGCTGCAGCCCTCCTGCAGATGAAGTTCTGTTGAAGCAATGATCCTGTGGAAGGGTGGAGTTTTCCTCTGGAAATCCAGTGAGAATGAGCTGCTCCTCTGAGAATCCAGTGGAGTGGCCTCTCTGATATCCCAAAATCTCAGATTATATCCCGGTAGGAATGCTTGGCTCCTTCCCCTTGGGCAGAGCATCTCCCAATGGATGATGGAATTTTATCAACCATGCAGTGACACTCAATGGCCCATTAACAGAAGATATTGCATGGAGGGAGGATTGATTTGTGGAAGAAATAAGAAAAACTGCCCAATTAACAGAACATTAACTGTCACACCTCTAACAGATGGCAAATAGAATACACACTTATCTTTCAATCCAGGACACTCAGACACTGCCTTCCTTACAGGAACAACAACATCAAGCCAAAATACAGATTTTAAGGCCTGTTCAAACCTTGCTGAAATAGCCCCAGTGAGGGATCATAGCCCAGGGCTTGTGCTCTCCCTGCTCCCAGCCACACAGGGAATGCTCCTCTCGCCCAGCAGGAGCAGGGTGACCATGGCACTGGCTGGCAGCACCCAGCCTGGACTTCCTGGTAACTGCCCAGATGGATTTTGGTATGGAGCTGACCTATTCCTCCTGTCGTCACTGGTCACAAATCTAAGAAATTCAGTGGAAAAAGATGTCCTTGATGTTCCTTCCTGTGTTGGGAAGGCAAGAAGGAGGAAAGGTTCCCTGCCCCTTCTTTTTTCTTAGCTAAAAGAAAAATTTTGGCTTCACAGTCTTTGCCAGTCAACGTCATTATGGAGCAGGAAAGCAGCTTTCCTAGGGCAGGACATGGGTTTGCCCTCACTGCTCAAACTAACCTGATTTTGAGCTGAGCACAGCACATCTGAGGTGATTCTGGTGAGTTATCTGCCCAAGGGAAGAAGCTAAGCTAAAGTAGAATGAGGCCTTGGTTTACACATTCAATTTATTTGAAGCTACTTATTAATTAACGGTGATTAAAAATTAACAGAAGCTTTTAAATAAAAAATACAATTATATTAGCACTAATAAATATAGCTGACAGATGAACAAGAAAGAGTATGAGCTGCATGGCTGTCAAGGACCTCTCCAAGTCCAAAATTTCTGCGATGTGATAGTAGGATGGTGGTTTGTGACTAGCTTGTATTTAAACTAAAATATTCCCCTTTTGTTTTAAAGAACAATGCTTCTTTAAAGGTGATTCCAGAGTGTCTCACCAGAAGTGTGTTTCTTACGAGCTGAATTAATTTTTGCTGAGCTCATCAAATAGTCATCATTCACCCAAAACATGTACCCCAGAGAATCAAAAAGCCAGCAAAACTTCACACAGCTCTAGAATTTATGTGTTTGAAGGAGGCATTAAGTATTTCGAACAATTTCTGGGATGTTTTAGACCATAAAGTCTGGTTTCAACTGTCATAGATCATTCGCTCTGCTTTACAAGAAACATTGTTTAACAGGTTTATAACTTGCCTATAAAAACCTGCTCCAGGCTAAAGCTCAGTATAAAAAGGTCTCAGCTAAAGGGTAATTTTTTTCATTACAACTTTTTCCCACTTTGTTTAGCTTTTAAGATTAGAGCTGCCTCCAAAAACTCCCCTTTCACTGTAGGATTATCACCAATACTGGGGGTTGATTTATGCTCTAAACTGCAGGGAAGGGAAAGGTAATCCAGATTTAGAAAAAACACCACAAAGCCATCAGCAAATGAACACCCCAAAAATGCTGGAACAACAAGGTTTTACATGGTTAAAGTTTTAGATTTTTAAGGTAACGTGCTGGAACACGTTCTTAAAAGAGCTATAACTTAGTGAGCACTTCAGACCATACAAAAGGATGTAAGGTAATTAATGTATTACCCTTTCAAACTGGGGAACCTGTAACAGAGTGCTTCATCAATGCACCTCTGCACTGCTGAGAGTTTGGGGTTCCTCAGGACCTGGAAAAGAACCAGCTAAAGCTGTTTGGTCTGTTCACTGCATCCAACGCAAAGTCTCGGGGTCATCCCAGTGAGCATCACTTGGGCAAGCTCAGAACTAATAGAGCATTCTCAGAAGCAGAAAACATTCAGCCTGATGATAATCAGTGGAGTCAGGTCCAAGGCAAGCAAAGTTCAGCAACTTGAGCTCAGTTTTATGTTCAATTATTTGGCTCATAAAAGCCAAACAGGTGTTAATGCCTAGGGAACAGTAGGAATTATTTAATATAAAGTTGTATGAAACTACCATAAAGAGACAGCATTGGGATTTGTTGGGTTTTTCCCCTAACAACTGCAGAAGGGATATTGTTGGGAAAAGCAGCCATATGCATTTTCCCCAGTCTTCAACAGAGTGAATGAAATTGCTGTATTTTTACTAAGTTTCTGGACAAGCTGAAGCAGCACTGCTGGTTAGAGGGTACAGCAGGGTAAGAACACTCAGTAGAGAACTTCTGCATCAGAGACCCTGGGCAGCCCCAGCTGTGCTCTAGTTGTAACATCCACATCCATATCCATTTACATGGGAGCCTTTGGAGCCCTTTGTTCTTTCACTGCCCCATTGTTCTGGGCATACAGAGTAGAGTTACACCCCCTAGAAACAGCAGAGACATTGCTTCAATATTTAAGACACCCAGAGAAAACTGTCCTAATTCCACTGGTTATATAAATACTTCACATCCTGATTAGCTCCCTGCTCTGAGCACCACACAAGTGTATTTTATGCTTCTTTCAGAATCATGTGGTCACAGGTGCTACATGTACAAGCTGCTTTTAAAATCCCCTACAACAGTATTTCTCTGATGTTCACTGCTGGCCCTGAGAGACTTGGCAGCCCATCCCCGGAGCTGGGGGTGTTCAGCCTGGACGAGAAAATGCTCCAGGAAAACCTTGCAATGCCTTCCAGTACTTAAAGGGGCTACAAGGGAGCTGGAGAGGGACTTTGGAAAAGGGCAGGTGGTGGTAGAACTAGGAGGGGTGACTTCAAACTGAAAGAGGGCAGGGTTGGGTTGGATATTGGGAAGAAATTCTTCCCTGTGTGGGTGGTGAGACACTGGCACAGGTTGTCCTGAGAAGTTGAGGATGTCCCATCCCTGGAAGTATTCATGGCCAGGTTGGATGGGGCTAGTGAAAGGTGGCAGTGTGTTGGAACTAGGTGTGATGACCTTTAAAGTCCCTTCCAACCCAAACCATTCTATGAAACAATTCTGTGATCCTTTAAGTAAAAACTAAAAATGCAAACAAGCAATATGATTCCATCCATCAGTGACAGAGTGCTTATGCCTTGCCACATCAGGAATATTATGGAGACCATTGTGTACATCTTCCTTTGCTCCAAAAATCCCTCAATCAAATGAGAATATATCACAAAATCCTGTGGGTGGTGTGCAAAGGAAAAAAAAAATTTTAAAAAACTTTCTGTAGAACCATGATATATTAACCTGCAAAACAGCACTGGAGATGCTCGTTTTACTTTTTATATAATCACCAAGATTTAAGTTGATAATTATTAAAATGAACATATCAACTAAAACAATGCATTTGTTATCCAGGAGTTGCTATCCACACACAAATGACAACAGTGATGCTTTCACAAGTGGTCTGTGCCACACCAGGCAGTACCTCAGGATTTACATGAGGAGGCCAACTTTGTCCTTAGGTTTTCAAGAATTACAGAAACAATTTTAAAAGCTGAAGGCTACTGAAGTAGAGAAGAAGCTAGGATTTTCAGTGGCAACCCAACTTCACTCATAAGACTGGAATTTACTGGTGATTAAGCATTTTTCTGCTAAGTGAGGAGGACATAATTCTAATCACTGGGATGAAGTTACAGCTAATCCAAAACAGCTCAGCCCCACTATGGGTGAGAAGCACGTATTTGATAGTCTGTCAGAGGGAGTTCTGCAGAGCCACTGCTCCCCCAACGAAGGACAGTGAGGACGAAGATGCCCAGATTGAAAACACACCCTTTGTGCATAACTCAGTTTCTAGACCTCATCAGGAAGGGGATACAAGCACAGGCTCTGTTTGTACTAACGGGAACTGAAACGCACAATAAAGAAATGACTCATAGGAGAGACTCAAGGACCTGGGAGAGATTGTAATACTGTGTCTAATTTTGGAAACACTTCATGATTTGTATCCTCTTTCAATGCCAATGGAAATACTGAACGGTGATAGCAGGTGCAGCAGTGAGCCCTGGCAGTTGTGACCCTTAGGAGAGGGAACTCGGATTTACAGATGACGAGATTCATTGCAAGCAGATCACACCGAGCTGCTGATTTTCAGGCTCACTAAGATTTACTGGAATACCCCAGCCCATACACCAACAGTCCAGCACTCACAGGAAGGGAAGTCTTAACAACACACATCCCAGTCTGCAATTTTCACCAGTAATTCCCGAGACCCATCACGTTAACCCATATGATGTAAACTTGTAACATTTTTCCTCATGGGACTCATCAGCATTACACATTGCAAATCTTTCCTTGCACACACATATAGCAGAAATACATGATGCAGGAGTGGACCACCTGATACTAAAGTCCAGTGCAATTACAGACTTCTGGAAAGCAAAATTAATTTAGGCACTAAGGGAAGAACTTGCTTTTTTGCTGCTTTCCTTTTGAAGGCATTTACCTAACTCACATTCCACACCTCCTGTAATTCTCCTTTCCTCGTAAAAGTGAAAAATAAACCCTGGAGGCATCCCATTTGTGAGTTCAGACATCAGCTTTCACCATACACCAAAGTATATCTGTGTACCCACAGATGTACATAAAAAAGCAGTATTCATTTAGGAATTAGTTATTAGTTATTATGCACATAGACGTACAGGATGCTGATTGATTTCTGCAAGCAATATGAACAATAAATTAGGCCTGGGTTGGATAAGCAATGCAGCACATTGAACCAGACTTCTCTGAAGCAATTTGAGAACTTTATCTATCCCCATTTAATTTTAAAACTGTTGTTCTAGCTCTCCGAGCTTTATCTCTGGTCATTCTGGGATCTGGAGATGGAGACATGCTTCAATTTCTGGGATTTTTGGTTTTTTTGTTCCACAAAATACTGTGTTTTCCTTGACATGCATGGATGTGATGGAAAGAAGATAGATTACAAAAGGGAAATGTCCCCTTTCTGCCTGCCCTCAAATCTCGTTTCTGGTTCCTAAACCCAAAGCAGTTGGACAATTACACCGGAGCCAATGCATTGTTCTGCTGTTCCTCTGAGTTTACCATGTATTTAATGCAGTAAATCCTGGGCACTGGCTCCTGACACCCACAGAGGTTAACTGAGAAGCCTTCCTTGCTTGTCTGTACACAGAATATTTTTCCAGCCCTTGATATTGCAGAGAATCCTTCACTGGCTGTACTCTATGATCCAGTGGGAAGTTATTCAGACATTTCCTGAGTAGAGAGAAAACCCATTTCAGTAAAAAAAAGAAGATTATTTTAGTTTCAGTAGTGCAGTGCCACAGCAAAATATTTTTTTGCCTTCATAATATATCACTGTAATGTTTTATTTATAGCAGAATTTGTTCCAGAGACTAGTGACTAAAATATGCTGTAGGCTAAGGTCATAAATTTTCAGATCTCATCCAATGAGTTTTAAGATGTTAAGTACACTAAATTTTTAATTGAAAAGTAACTCAACTGCAATGTCATAAATTGGAAAGTCCAGAAACCTTACCAAGTCCAGCTTGCATTCATTTGTAGTAAAACCAGACCACTACATATTTCTATATATGTCTGAATTTGCCTCCAGTTACTGTCAGACTTCTCTTTTCTTCCAGTTAAGTAAATTCACTCTCACATTCAAACCTGAAAGAAGTCCCAGAACAGCATGTAGTCTCTGAACTCCCAGGGCCAGAGGCCTTCCACTGCCTTTAATGCTTTTTGCATCAGATCCTGGAAGAGCCTGTGTTGACAGATAACTTCATTAGTCACTAGAGTGGCCCATAGGCCTGTAGAACCAAAGTTTTATTAAACAGACATAAAACCCCCCACAATTTAATTTTCACATTCATAAGGAATATATTTTTTTGTATATTAAGGCCTCTCAAAGATAATTTGTATTTATTTTTTAAAATCCAATTTATACCATCTTGAATACTGGGTAAATATATATGTAACAATGACATATTCTGGCTTTTAATCAGCAAAATATTTAATAATCATGGTCCTAGCTTTGTCCAAGAAGTCTGAAACTGTTTTAATGAATCAAATCTAGAGTTAATCTGAGCTAAACTTTATTCAAGGATTTACAATAGTGATAATCTTTGGGTATATAAGAAGCAGAAAAAGTTTTTGTTACCTTTAACTGATATTTGCCTGTTTTTGGTCTGTAAAAATATTTAGTGATGTGGCCTCTCACCTCTAGAATAGTAAGGAAACCTCCCTGTAACAATACTTTCAGAATGGAATGAATAATGCTCAGCATTTAATAATTCCCACCATTTAATAAACAATGGAATAACTCTCAATCCTGATTTCAATGCATGACAGAAAAATCTCATGGGAGCCCCAGTTTGATCCTATTAATTAAGAAGCAGAATCTGCTCCCCTCAGAGATGGGTTTGTTCCTTGATGTGTCTCTCTGACTACAGGTGGCCAGGAATAGTCTCTGCACTAACTGTGCTGTGCTCTTGCACTCAGACACAAAAATAACACTGCTCAGTCTAAGCTAGTGTACAGCTCATTTATATTTTACCTCAAATCAGCCCCAGGAAAACAAAAGAAAGCTGTTCTCCCATCCTACTTCACCTCCCTTTGCCTTGCTCCATGAGATCAATTGGCAGAGGTTGCTACAAATATGGACCACATCACATCCTTATTTTCTTCTCTTCATAGTAATTCAAAAACCAAAAAAACTATGGCCCACAAAGGCCTTACTAATTTCCTTTATTGATTGAAATGTAAGACACAAGGCGCCTCACAGCTCCTGAGCCACACAACAAAGTAAGTGCAAGGACCAGCAATGAAAAACACTAAGTAATGAAACAAAAGAATTTATGAAAAGTAAAGCTAAAGATCAATATGTTGCTTTTCTGAAAGACTGTGCTCAGCTTTCAAAACAGAGTCATTTGTGCTGAATGTTTGATTAGCTAAAGAAGATCACTAAAGAAGGATTCCAGACCATCTGGAATCTATTCTGTAAGCTGATCTGGAAACCTCTAGCTCAAAAATAGTCCCTGTGTGAAGGCACAAACATACATACCACGACCTCAGCAGCAAGTTTCTGGAATATATTTTGTGATAAAAATATGCCATCTTTATCTCCTGGGAAACCTGAGATGAAAAGTAAAATTATAATACCAAAAAGTACTAGAAACAATTGGAGAAGCAAGGCATCATTTCTTAAAGGAGCAACAAGAAGGAGGGTAATGCTAAAAAGCCTGATGAGCAGCTTTAGCTTCTAAACATTAAAAGATGCAATTATTCAACAATGTCAGATAATCACGCAGATGATAAATATACATCTGCTGAGCTTTAGCAAGGAGCTTAAAATAAAACTTGTGATACAGCAGAGGAACAGAAGCCCCCACTGCATTGGGTGGATGCAGAAATTGGAGCATCACACAAATCCCGAACAAAAGTTGTCTTAAAATAGAACTTGGAGTGATGCCACAGTTAATAGCTATAAATACAGAACATGCTGGTGTATTAAACATGATTCTTAAATACAGCTTTAATCATAATGGAAAAGAAAGGCAAGTCTTGACAAAGAGTTTGGGCACCATCAGCAGGGCAAAGAAAACTGAAATAATTCTAGACAGTGACTAGTGAATACTTTTATTTTCATATTTAAATCAGGTTGGATCAGACTCGAAGGCTTCCTCCCTGTTTCTATATACCAAGAATAAAACAATTAGCAGGTGTGTCTTGGAAGGAGAAACCAGTCTGTGTACAACACTTGAATTACAGTCAAGTGGTGCAGCATCTCCAAGGGCAAACAGCAAATAATATTCTGGAAGTGGTAGAAGAAAAGGTCCTTACTAAGCAGTGGGTAATCAGCCTACATAAGAGATCTTTGCCTCTAAGAATGAGGGCAAACCTTTACAGAGTGTATTTCCTGGAGTTTAATAAAGATGGTATCCTGGAAGTTTCAAGAATAAGACTGGACGCAGAATTTGGTTCCTTTTGACATCCAGAAGGGTTTCCAGAAAGAAAGTTAATGAAAAAGAAAACTTATAAAGTATGAACTGCCTGAGTATTTAAAAAAGCAAGATGCAGTCCGAAAATCATAAATGTGTCTCTAACCCGGCCATGACTGAGCAATACGATCAGACAGGGTCTAACCAAAGGGAGTTCCAGGCAAACTTCCCACCCTCTCCTTCCCACCAAGCACAACCTGTGCTCACAGCAGAGGGTCCAGATGTGAGGATGTATTTTCTCTTTCTTGAAGAGCTCTGGGAATCAGGGGTACAGACCCAAATCTGACTCTGGCATGGATTTGAGATGGACACGTTTTTATACTCTTTCCTTATATATGTTAATCATTGAACTCATATTGTTCTATTGTATACATTGATTTTACCCAAGCATGAATCCTTATAATTATCATCAAGCCCCCCCAAACATTGCTTCTCATGATTCTTGTTGCGGTTACGCAGCTTCTCATGACTCTTATTATGATTAAACAATAATTCCATTACTAAACAATCATTACATTTATCATACGATGCTTACGCAGGTGTAGTTTCACATGATCTAGTAAAACAAAGTTCAACCTTCGTTCCCACAGCCTACATAGTTCTGGTTCTCTTTCCCAGGGCCTACATAGTCCTGGTTCCCGTTCCCAGGGCCTACATAGTCCTGGTTCCCTTTCCCAGGCCTACCCAGGCCCAACCTTTCCTTTCACCCCTCCTGAACCTATTCCCACGATTTTAGGAACATTTTTAACCCTATGCTAGCACCATCTGTGAGAGTGAGTCGCCCCCAGAAGAGCTGTAAAATCCAGGGTGCGGCTGTAGGGCACGACTACAGGAATTAGGGCTGTGCCGAGGGTAGGGACAAGGAATAGGGAGAGGCCTTCTGTGTGGTTTCCAAAGGAGTTTACTCCCCGGAAGGTCAGGGACACAAAAAAGGCACTCAACAAAGCATACAGCAACTTATATTCTGGGGAAGGTACCAGGGGAGGAGAACAATCTTTAACCAATAGGGGGAAACTAGGGGTGGAACACAAGGTGGGGAATACAATGTACAAACCAATAGGGGATCACAGGGGAGGAGAATAATTCAAATAAACCAATGAGGCTCTAAAGGATACAAAACTGATAGGGAAACTTCTAGATGAAGGGACAGGCATGGGAAGGGATTGACAGCCCATGGGAGGAGGAACAGGGAACAAGGGGGCAGATCTTCAGGACGATGGACAACTAGGGTAAAACCAATAACAGAGGGGCAGGGAGGGAAGGAACAATCAATTATTGTAATAATACAAACTGGGGGGGGCATAAAACTGATTATTAGGACTGAATTACAAAGGAAAAACACACCACAACACTTGCCTGCAATAATGTAGAACATACAATTAAAGAGCTATATGTCCAAAGTTCTATACAGCAAGGAGGTTTTCTTTCACTTACATATCTGCTTCCTCACCATATCAAGAGCATACTTAGCCAAACCTGATCTTTTCTTCCCACTTTCAAGCCCTAAAGAGCCAATTACTGCAGCATGCTATTAAATCGTTTCCAACCTGTGCCACACAAACATCTGAGTCAGAACTCATTTTTTCCACAGTACCAGGCAACAGGAGCACAGCACACCCTTCCATGGATCTGTCATAAATTCAGTGCTTCTCCAAGTCCAAGTGACACAATATCCTGTATAAGGAGCAGAAGGACATATGAATTGTTCTTGTACCTGTAAGGACAGCAGAAAATCCACCCACAATAAACCAAAACTGAAGAGCTCTATGAAGTTCACTACTATTTGCAACTCCATTGCATTTACAGACTGGATGTCCAGCCAGTCTGGACAGCTGCCTTCAGGACTAACTTCCTTATTTCTCTCCGGGATTAAAGTTTGTGCCTTAACCCAGAATCTGAGATGTGTCCAGCTGCTTTCCAAATTGGATTTTTGTCTGTCAGCCTGATTCCAGTCCTAGAACAGATCAATGCTATAGTTCATTGCTTCCATTTTTTCTCTTCCCTTGTATGGACAGCTTCTGTTTTCTACCTTTAATTGCATCTTTGTGGATTAATGCTCTCCAGCTCAGATCCTGGTTCCTCTCTCCAACAACAGAAGATCAAACCTTATCTGGTTAGTCACACCCACCTAAAAGAGTTATCTGATAGCAAGAAGGCAATAAATATAAATACAATGTACATAATCTGTTTCTAGCAGGGCCTTTTCCAAAAATTCTCTTAGATAACAAAAACAAGCGAAGTTGCAGAAGTTTTTCTTATTTGGGTCACTGCCCATGAACTATTAGGAGGTAACCCTTGCAATTTACTTTGAATGAGCCTTGGCAAACAGCCAGGAACACTCAAAAATCTCATGTAACGCCAGAGGCTCTTTTCCATTTCCTGTATTTGGTACATTTCACACCTTCCAGAGGATGCTTATTTAAGCATGAGACATCAACTCAAACTGCTTTATCGTGAGCCAATCATTCAGAGACTGAGACTTTGGTCTCAGAATTCTGCTACCAGCAAAGTGTAAGTCAGGAATTCTGAGCTCAATAATTCACTCAGTAACAATTTTAACTTCAGCAAACGCTCAAATCCACCAGAATCCAGAGGGGAATTGTTTGCAACTCACCATGGTAACAGTGCACCAAGGCCAGCTATCGAAATTCACCCCTCTCTGCTAAATTACTTCTCCTGCAGGAATAAACAGTATCAACAACCCCATCCCCTTTTGATTCTAATACAGCTATCATTACCATGCTTTGGAAATGGTGTGTAGGTAATTTGTGGTATTTCATTGTTGGGGTTTTGTTTGGTTTTTTGGGAGGTGGTGGATTTTTGTTTGGTTGGTTTTGTTTTTGTGGGTTTTTTTGTTTGTTGGTTTAGGTTTTTAAGTTGTTTTTTTTTCAATTTTTAAATTTTTATTTCTGTACCTAACCAAAACACTGAAGAACTCTCTGTGCAGCTCCTCTACAGATCAGGAACAGGCCAAGCCTGCTCCCATTAATGCCAACAGAAGCCTCGCAATTGACTTCCAGGGAGAAGAGCTCTGTTAAGCTTAACTGTTGTCAAGTGCAGTAATATTTGTTTCACCTTCACCCCATCTTAACCTCTTAAAAGGTTTATATTTATGGGCAACAGTGTCTGCTCCTCTCAGAGGGGTTTTGCAAATGCATAGCATTAAGCTGTCATTTGATTTTGCACTTGAGCTGGTGTACACACTGGGGCAGAGAGCAGCACTGAGGTGTGTTGGTAATGACTCCCCCAGATAACTCCATGCCTATTTTACGTTGGGTTGTGACCCTTACAGGTTAGGCTCTTATTTTCCCACAAAAGGTGATTTGCATCTAGTTGCATTCCTTCCAGATGGTGACCAGGAAGTGCACAGGGAGGCTCACATAGGACACCTTCAACATTCCAATATCCTCAGTATGGCTTTTGGGTTTATGGCCAGAGCATCCCATTAGCACACAGCTCTATTGTAATACAGCTGTGAGTGTAATTATGTGAGACAAAGGCCACCATTCAGCAAGGACAGCAGCAAGCATTAGCACTTTATTCTCACCTGATTCAGAGTATGACTTTTAGTTCATTTAGTTTGAAATAGGAAGCAAGGAAAACATGTGTCCCATCACAGTATGCACTATGCATTTTTCTGAGTCTTCCTGCTCTGAATCCTCATGTTATCTCCTAGTTTTACCTCGTACTTCTGATGTAGTCATTTATTGCAAAAGCATTTCTACACTATCCCATTTCTTTCTAATGTAACATCACAGATAAAAGCAATGAACAGGCTCGATAATTGAATCCTTTCCTGCATCTGTACAGAGATCACTGCAAGCTGCACGTTCAAAATGAATTGCAGTGATGCAGTTCAAACATGTTTAAAGTAACGATCTATTCATTCTCAGGCATGGGGGCTTGTAGGTAAGACAAATAAAACAACTTCTCTGGTTTGCCAGAGAAATGGCTGAGAAACATTTGATTCTTTCCTGCCCATAATCTATGTCTTCTGATGGCACTGAAGGAAGCAACTTCTGTCTCCCTGTGCTCTCTCTCAGGTGGGCTGCTGGTGCTGCTTTAGCCTTCCACCACTTCAACAGGTATTCCACACTGATCTCTGCTGTCTGTGCTCTCACATCCCACATCCATGCACTCCCACATGATCCAAGAACTTGATCCCAAACTTCTGACAACGCAGATTTCAGTTTATGCAACTGCTTCACGTATAATGGGCTCTTCCCTTGTGACTGCTCATCAGTTCCTCGGGTCCTGAGTACCCCTAATTCCTTTATTCCCTGCTGGTGCCCACCTAATGGATTTATGATTTAATAGTTTTCTCTTGCAAATGCATTGCTGCTCTGAAGTACCCTGTGTATGTATATTTCACTTTTAGATGGCCCCTCTGGGCCACTTCCCTGCTCACCAGTGACAGCAGTTATCTCCTCACTCTGCCATCAGTCACATTTTTAGTTCCCTCCCTACATCTGACAGCTCTTTAGAGAGGAGCTTGCTAATCTTCACATTCCAGGCATCCCTTCCAACAGCAATTACTCTGACTTAATTACAGAGAAATCAATCAGTAGGCCCTTCCTACTAATTTTGTCCTGTGTCCTCAGCCTGGAAACATATCAATGCTTATTGGTTTTGGCGAACAAGTCACTAAAGTCCTCATTTTACTGGGCACCAGGCTCATATTCACTGGTGGTCAGCTGAGCTTCCTCCTCTCACTTAAGTTTTGGAGCTGAGACATTTTTGCTGCTGCAGCACAGGTTCTCCTCAGGCTCCAGGTCCCACAGGGTGGCTGCAGGGAGCCGGAGCAGCGTTAGGATTTCGTGTCGTGCATGAACAAATCCAGCCTTGTCTCCTGTTCAGAACTCCACGACAGTGCTAGTGTCTCAGCATGCTCCCTGAGCAGGCACAGCTGCACCTTAGAAGATTCTCAGACCATACCATTTAGGACTTTTATAAGGGGAATGGATGCAAAGTATAGAAACAGATAAAGAACTGCTGAATGGAGAGCACGAAAAATTATTGCTTTCCCCCAACTCTGCCTAAATTACACTATGCTTGAAGGTAGCAACAGTGGCAGAGCTGGTATTGCCCTACCAGTGTTCTGCAATCTCCTATCCAACACTCAAATACCACTTCACACCTCAAAAATTAACTCTGTATTGACACAGACCATTAACAAATTAATAGGACTTCAAGCCGTTCATCAACAGCCACACAAACTCTGCTTTAATTAATAACCCATTCTTACCATTTATGTAATGTTCACAGTCCTTGATGTTCAAACATCTCAATAGAAGCTGATTTCAAAAATAATTAATATTCAAGTAGCTCAAAACCTTAAATTTGCATATTAATCTTTGCTTTCTGAGTTACGTGGAAAGGTATCTGAAAGGCTGGGAGTACTCTGATCTTGTTGAAAAATAAAAGTGTTAGAATTATTAGATTTTCAACACCTTTTGGGCAATGGTTCTAGGATCACAGATCCTCTTTTGGTTTGCCCCTGAAAATTCTAGATCCTTCACTGAGAAATGGCACTTTAAACAGTTTGATTCTATTCCTGGTGCAGTTCTAGGAACTAGATTGAGGGTGCACAGCATAGAGTGCTACATAGCAAAGAAATAGTCTAAAGTGATTGAGTTTACAGAGCAAGATTTTAAATACAATCAGGGTTAAAGCACAATGTTGATTTTGCTGCTTGTGTGATTGTAGCAGAGACATTTCCTAGCAGAATAGGGGTGTAAATGATGGGAGGGGACTACCTTGATGACCCTGGAGTTCTGAACTATGTAGGATTTGTTGAATTAAAATAGAGAACAACACTCATTCTATCCACAGCAGCTGAAATACATTCATAGCCTGTAATGTATATCTTTACTACAAAAGATAAAAACCCCTTCAGACATCCCACAGAAATAAAGAACAAATATGTTTAGCAGCTCTATAGGTCTCACACAGCCAGGAAGCCACAGGGAAGAAGTTGAACTAAGTCCAGGAAGTGAACTTTACTCCATAAAACAGATCAGCATGGAAAAATAAAAATCCCAACAGCCTCTGCCAGTGTAAACAAGGATGAGAGGGTGGGAGAGAGGAGGCAATTCCTTACTCCCCTCAAATCTGCCACCAGCTGGCATTGCCAAGCATGTGTGGAAAACATAAACGTGATCATTAAGATTTCCCATAGGAATAACAGTATGGCATGTTCAGACTCCCATCTTTAGTTCCTAGCAAAGAAACAAACAAACAAACCAAACAAATGTAATGATGAAAAAAAAAAAACCTGTATAGTGGAAAGACAGGGGAAAAAATTATTATTCAATCCTTCATATAATTAGTGACAATCCTCAACTAAGATAATTGATTATAACCAAAAGTTTAACAACTCTTCCTAATCCACTTAAATATTCAAGAACCTCCTAGGAAATCATCTAACTCCTTCCTTGAATTCATCAAGATCTATCTTCAAATATTGTGCTCTTTAGCCTTTTGCTCTACTTCAAAGTTTCATAACTTCAATTGTCCTGTTTACAAATTCAGTTGCAGTGGTGAACTAGCCATGAAAACACTGGACAGAGTACAGAATCCCAGCTCTGTCATCCTTACTCATGGCTTAGTTTAAGAACATTCAATTGCTTGCAGAGAATAGTGGAACTCTATAAACTTGATTATCATCGTTTTTTGAATTAACAAGAGGCATTTCATTGCCATCAGGATTTCACACATTGCTTCCAAACATAAGATAACGAGACTAAAAATGTTATCTGGAAAAATACTCCAAAAAGGCACCTCAGAAAGCACAAAATGTTACATAGGAAATATATGTGAGAGTTAAACAAAACTCCCTCCTTCCTCCTCAAGAACCTCACTGGTTGTTTTTTTCAGACATCAGTCCAATCCAAATAACCCCAAACTTTCCCATCATGTCTTCTCTACCAGGCCAGCCAAACACAGTTATCAGCCTGACTTCTTCCCCTGAAGAGGTCAGTTTTATCTCAGTTTTTCATCCCCATTGTTTTATGCTAGCTTTACCTTCAGCTGTAGTGTTGCTTTTCATTTCCTGTTCCCTAAATAAAGAGAAAATTAGGTTCTCAGTGCACATCCCAAGTCCTATCTTCTTTCTTTCCTGCCAAAAATAACTCATTTCATCAAGCTCGCTGGAATCATCACACTGCTCAGATTTAGCAAGGCTGTTTTTATAGCCTGTTTAAACAATATATTTGATGGTGTCCCATTTGCATCTGGTCTGAACCAAACCAAAAATACTCACACAATATTTGTTAAGCTACTGTCTCCACAGTTAGAGAGATAAACTCTGTAATACACATGGCATTTCCTTCAAAACCTCTTCCCTGCTCATTTCAAATGCTTAACAAATACTGACTTAGCTAAAGTTAGACAACAAGATTTGCAAAAAGCAAGATGTGCTGTGGAGGCATAATGCAGTCTTCAAAGTCTTTGAAACAAATTTAAAAGAACTAAATTGAGTTTTTGGTTCTGCCACAGCGTTTCTGGTTAGTTTGAAAGTGTATTTCACCTGCAAAGGAACAAATCAGGATATAATCCAATGGCATTGAGCAGCACATTTCAGAACTGAACTGACATGGAAAACACATGGAAACTATCTTCAGAAGCACTGAATGGTTAAAAACCACCACTTTGTACTCCATATAAATATCAAGTGCCTTTCGTCAGGACCCTGCTCATAAATCTTAACTCAGCTATGTTAGCATTGACAGAATTTCAGGTTATTATATTGCAAAAGGTTTTGGGGATTTCCTTGAGCAATCTCTGAGCTAATGCCATCTATACCTTTCACCAATGCACGTTACCCATTCAAGAGAAATCATAAACGTGCTGCATTCTTCTTACCCCCTTCCATTTTTTAGCAAGGGATTAGCGTGTCACAAAGATTGTTACAAGCCTGCATTGTACCATGCACCCAAAGCCCTGCAGCAACGTTGCTCAAGGCTGTGAAGGCAATTTGTAAGTGAGAGGTATCTGCTTACCCCAGGCTGTCACATTGGAAGTTATTTCAGATACTGCACAATTTGGGGAGTTTTTAGTCTCTCAGAAAAACACGATTAAAGGCTTTAGGCTCACAGCAGCTGTTAGTGCTTGTTTTTAAAACACAGTCAAGGTTTTTGTTTCTCAGTTGATTGTCTTCCAATCTTACCTCAAATATTCTCCATAAAACCTGGTGCCTGCTAACTTTTGCTGCTGGCAGTGCCATCAATCTACATCACTTGTACATGTCTCTCTTTCCTCCCCTCTGAGACATTTACAAAAGCTCTTCCTGCATATGTACCACAGCTCTGTGTCTTGCAGAGAAGTTTTCAGAGCCCACATTTCGTTTTGGTTTCAATAATTTTCAATAACATCTGACCACATAAGCTTGCTGTTGGTAATGTGGAAGGAAATAACACAGCCTTCCATACTCAGTGCAGGACACAAATTCTTTTCTCTTCTGGCTGCTCCTTCTCCTGCAAACACTCTGAGACAGTTCTGCTTTTCAGCTTTTACTCTTGCACAGGGCTTTCACAAAGAAAGGAAGAAACAACTGCCCCCAGAACATTGAAATGCACATTCTTTTTTCAGCCTACTTATATGAAGTGTTAGGATACTGTCAGGTGTTTTATCTCCATTTTGTAACCTGTGAGAAAATTCATTGCAAGTATCTTTCCCTGACAGGTATGTTCATAACCCTGGATTTATGTGACAGCCCAGCCATAGACAATGAAACCATTGCATTCAAATGTGCAGCTCCTGTTCCTGCTCCAAGCCTGCTGAGAGCCCTCCTGCAGCTCCTCACTGCATAGCTTCCACATGATTTTGTTCCACAAATGGAACAAAATAATCTGCTCTTCCCTATGACTGTATGGAGTCCTAAACAACCTGTATGGATTAGGGGATGTTAATACTTCTCCCAGTTAAGTTCACATTTTAAAGACTGAAAGCTTCCTAAATTTCCAGTCCCATATTCCCATATATTCTGTCCACTCTTTCCATTACTCGGGATTCCCACAGAAGCTCCTGTCTTCACTCAGCCTTCCTCCAGTCTTCATTTTTATCTGCAAACTCCTTTACGGCTTTTAATGTACCTTCTTTTCATTCTAAGACCCTTCAGCTTCTTCTCCAACATCTCCAAACTTACTGTAGTTCATAATAATTTTTTATTTTCTCTTTCCTACATCTTTTTCAACTATGCAGTGGAATGCGTGCACCTACGATCTTTCACCGGTCAGGCGTGATGAACTCTAAATAAATATTGAATATATAATTTTATATAAAATATATCACTTATAACCTTAAACAATGTCTGTTTTTACAGCTCTGATACAGCAAGGCATGTACCATAAAGAAGTTAGTCTGTTAGCAAGGCTTGGAGCTGCTGTGTCTTGTAACAGCTCACATTTCCTGAAAAGGTCTTCCATAGCCCAAAAACCTCTGCTTTGCATAATTTGCTACAAGTTATTCCCAAATAAGCACCCCAAAGATCTGAGGACTTACAAAGAGATTTAACTTACATATTCTTCTACATTAACAGCTGAGCATTTTACCTTAATACCACTGCTTTTGGGCTTTATTTAACTCTCCCCATCTACAAATGGCAGAATATTACCAAATTTCTTCTTAGCAATAATGTGTAAAGCATAACATTTATTAATTTATTGTGCTACTTTCCAGACAAGCCAATATAATAGACAATGCTTGGGACTAGTAATATGTATTGTAGTTACCACACATAATACCACTTTAAAATTAATATACAGCAAACAGCACAGACACTAATCTCAAACATGTCAGTATAAAATCTTTGCAAACAATAGCTTGTGTTTTTCTGGTATTTTTCAGCTTTAAGTTTATTCCACACCTGTTATAGCAGAAAGAGAAAGTGGAATCTGGCCCAAGGACTACTCCTAATAAATCCTTTCCTTTATTAGTAGAAACAATGTTATTCACCATAAAGCATATGTTCCTCTAATTATGTTTTTGAGCAGAAGCATTAATGACATTTTGGCCATATGTCTAGTTATCCTTCTTAGAGTGAGTTTGGGGATTTTTGACACATATACATTATATAACGATCAGAAACTAATTAAAAGTTTGGGATTTCAATATCTCTTATTTACAGTAAAATAGAAGCTGAATGCAGACCCATCCAATGATTTTGAGCAGTACTCAGCTACTCAAAATCATTTTAATGATTTTCCAATATTCCAACATTATGTAGGCTTTTAGAGAATCTATTTTCCAATGGTGCACCTTTATCAGGATATGAACAAATGGAAATTTAAATGTTCACCTCTGTCTATCCTTGTAATTCCAATGTAAATCCCTAAAGCATGGAGAAGTAAAATGTGACAGGAATTTGAAAGAGAACATTTCACTGGTTTTGAAGGAGAAGTAAATTCTGTAATCTGGTCATAGTCAACAGTGTCTTTGCAAATTCTTTCATGACTGAGGTATTGAAAAAGGAAACGCTCCTAATTTTTTCTATGTTTCTTCTGAAAATTTCTAGTCAATCAACATGGCTTTCAAGAGTCAAACAACTACCAAGATATTCTATCAAAATTGCAAGCATGGATCATAATATAAACTTGGATTAATATTATTCTAGCAATGAAAATAAATAGGCCATACTAAAAACAAGTATAAAGCAAAAATTCAGCATTTCCTTAAGCCATCTGAGATCTGTATTGTCCTCATTACCTGCTTTTCTGTTACATTCTCTGAATAACAAGAGGGAATAATGTTACCTGTACTTTCTTTTAGTGCTTTGTACTTAGCATGTGTGGAAAGTACTGACTTTCAGGTCCTTACAAATGAAATCTATTTGTTTGTGGGTCAGGTAGACACAAATTCTTCTGGAATTAACTTGTGATAAAACCTGTACCATGGAAGTTTTGGACTTGTAAGACAAGTGCCACTGTAAATGTTAGAAACACCTCATTGCCCTGTGTCTTGCAAGTGTGCTTCCAACTAGCCCTTAAAAACACAGTAAAAGCCAAACCCTTTTTAAATGCTTTCTGGAAAAATAAATTGACTTAAACCAAAGCGTTAACATTTCTAGATTAAAAGATTGTGACCCACAAATAGGATCACTGCTGATTGAACCAGTGAGATCCACTTATAACCAAAATTCTCATCCACTAGGAAGAGGAGGAATTAATTTCATACAGCCTAGGAAAAAGATAGCTTCTGCCTTTTACCAGTGTGGGTGGGATTTGAATGTGATCAATAGCACATTTCATCACCAATACCTCAATTATTTAATTTCCTTAAACAATCTCTCAATTTTCTGCTACAGGCTAGCCCTTGACTTATCTTCCTCTTTAAAGCATGATGCCTTTCAATTTACTTTGAAAGCCTTGTCCAAGCCTTTGAAGGACTTGTCCTGCTGCTAGGATGAGTGAAGGAGGAGGCTCCTGGAGCATATCACTTTGTGTGAGCAGGCTTTGTGTGAGCAGGAGGTTAGATCCATGCTCTCTCTCTCTTTCTTAACCCAGGAGAAGGGGAATGGCAGAGGTGTTCTGACTTGCAGCAGACAGAACAACCTCCAGTGTTTGAAGCTGCCTTTCTGAAGCTCTCCCACACTTTCTGAAGCTCTCCCACACTGCTGTCCATGTGTTGCAGTTCAGTCCTTACAACATTTCAGAATGAATGTTAGGGTTGAGACACCAGGCTCTACAAATGAAGCATTTGTAGGTGCATTTTTTTTTTGTTTCATTACAGTCTATGCTGGGTAGAGAGGAGAGAGCAGAATTCAGCAATCATTATCACCCAAGGACCTGACTTTATTCTCCCAATATCATTTATATCCATGGCTTCCTTCCTTCAGCAATTTTAGAAAATGTGTTCAAAGCCACAAAAGTAAACAATACTGATGGTAAGTTCATCTTGGGGAGGCTGTACTGTGAATTGCTGAAGATGAAGAGAACTGCACCATAAAAATCCCTAGGTACATTAAAGAACAAATTAAATACTCAGGTCATGCATTCCAGTTTGGTAAAGTTTAAACATATGAATTTTGATATCTCTGAACATTAAGTCCAACACCTTGAGCTGTTATAAAGTTATACTTGCAGACTAAACCTGCCTTAATCCTAGAAGTGCAAACAAAGTGACCACCTACCAGTAAAACCATATCTTAAGCATGGTGGATTTTGAGAAATTGAAAGAAGAGGTAAGAATTTTTTTTTTTTTGTGCTCAGCATAAGAACTTTCAAGAAAATTAAAATACAAGACTTTAAATATTTTCTTGTTAAAGTATTATAGTGCACCAGCCAATATTTCCTTGAAATAGTAACAGTTGCTACCCAGGATAGCAAAGTACATCTTCATTACTATAAAAGAGGCATTTCTCCAGAAAGTCATGAAAAATGCTTTCCTGATTTAAAAATGAAAATAGTCTTGTTAGTGGAATAACTGAAGAAAGTTATAAAACAACTATATGAATTAGAAAGTATTATTCTTCAGCTCACAACTCATGCTGTAAAATCAAAATGGTAGTAAAAAAAAACAAACAAAAAAGTGTCTATAGTCTTGGGAAGTTCAACTTCATCCAAAAAACACAGTGAGGATTCCTGTATTTCCAAGCTTTTTATTCCTAATGGGTAAGGCCAAATTTGTAGACCTGTTTTTAGAATCAGAAACAAACTTGACCTAATTCCTTTAGAAGTTGATCAGTGATGCCCTGAAATAAAATAAAGGTGCTGCTCAGAGTTAAATGAAGGTCCATGCTTCAAATGGCTCAAACAGCAGCTCTTTCATCATTCCTGATTATTTATATGGGGAGGGGAAAAAATATTAAAAACCCCATTAAAACCCCAGCTTTAATGACCTTTCTTTTCTCCTGTTTTTATGTTCTTACCCTAAGATTCTGACTCAGGTACTGACTTCAGGGAGAGGAAGATCACACCTTGAAAGAATAAAAACACTCCGTGGACATGGAGGGAAATATGTGTGAATCTGAAACTGAATTTTTGTTAGATACTTCTGCTTAGTGCATTTGAAACAATCAAATGTTGCTGCTAAAATCTCAGGGATGCAACTACAGTATTAACTAGAGTCACAATAATAATGACATAGCTCAACACAATTCATAATTTTCATTGTAAACACAGCAGCAAATGAATTAAACCCGTCCAGTCCCATGCCTGATGCTGATCTACAAGTTCAGGTAGCACAGCTATCAGGGTTTCTTTCACATACTGGATAAAATGGAAATATTCAATTGTCCAGGGCCTCCAGACTGGTGCAGGTGATGTTATTCCCTGCAGCGATGCTGCCATCTTGTGAGGGAAAGGCTTAAATCCACTTTTTATTTTCATTCCTGAGCTGTATCCACAGTGACTGGAGTTCTGGAACACACAGGGCAGGAACTGCCAGGGATGGGAGCTGGACATTTGCTCTCCCTCCCCAAACCCAGCTCTGTGGACACAAAGAGGATAAGCAATACTTAAATACTTAATTCCAGGAATTAGGGATTCTTCAAAGCAAGATCACCCTCAGTGGAGCAGAACATTCAAATTGCAGTGGGACATTCAAAACTAAGGGAACTTGCATTTCAGGTGGAAATGAAAGCAAAAGAACCACAGGCAGTTCATGCCAAAAGCTGGTGAACTGTACTTCCTTTCTTCTTAAATTCCACTATGCAGCTGGTATCTTGTGCTGCTAGATTGGGAAACCCAAGCAAATTTTAAAAAAAGCATTTTGCATGGCCAGATATTACATCCATCTACCAGTCCTTGACATTAGGGATCAAGGGACAGGGTACAGCTGAAGGGAACAAAGTAATTTCTTGAGTTTTTCACCAAATAACACACCGTTGTTATTCTAATTCTAACCTAATATCTTACATTTTCCTAAATCTCTGTATTCTAATTCTCCATACTCTCATCCTAATGCACACACACCAGCTTTCAAGACAAGAACTAGGAGCACCTACAGTTGGATTGAATTTAATAGCATGGGCTAAAGAAACACTTACTGCTATTAAATCTGGAGTGAAATTTTCCAACAATGCTTTTACAGCTGAAAATGCCACTTCAAGGGTTGCATGCACTCAGATTGAATTTATTGTGGAAAAGAAATAAAGCAGCTTCAATATAACCAAAATATTGAATAGAGTATTTAAATCTTCTATTTCCATGTTTATAATATGTAATGCAAAAAATACAATTTTTTAATGTTTCATTTCTTGAAAGCAACTTGAAAACTTATGGTATTCTAGAGACCATACACCATGGAGTCTATGCACATTCACTTTTCACATGGGAGTACAGAGAAATGTCCTAAAATTAATTTTATTAGCACGCCTAAAGGTTTCCTGTTGCTAAAAAAAAAAAAAAATCACCTGGCTGCAAAATCCATATCTTCCTGCAGGCCCCTCACATCAGAAACAGCTTCCTGCTATTTGGCTTTAAAGCTGTAGCTATAAGCAGTGACCTCTCTGCTCCCCCACTATGCAAATTTGTTATGTTACAAGAAGTTATTTTAATAATCCCTCACAGGTGTTGCTGAAATGAATTGTTACTCTGCAGTTGGAGCAGCTGGTGAGGAGACAGTGCCCACCATTGCTGTCAGATTTAATTCTTGCCCTGTCACAGTCTGTTACAGCTCTGGGTCTTCACCTATTCCTTTGGAAAAAGAGTATAAACCACCATGTGCCCTGTCTTTGAATAGCACAGCTATTCACACAAAAGTAAAATGTTTTGGTATCTCTGAAAGAATCACAGAATCACAAGGT
>VWZV01015334.1:994-54230 GCA_013397155.1 Irena cyanogastra | reverse complement strand
CAGATGGATGATCAGAAGCATGCCCTCAAGTAAATTATCAGTATTCCCACCCTCTTAAAACTGACACATTTATTGTTAAGAATTCTACCTGTTCTCTGGTAGAATTTTTTGGTGTTCATTACAGACAACAAAACAATTTACACAAAAGAGATAAAGGGATGGCTGTGGCTAGAAGAAGGATGATGAATATATAAGTTTACATGGGAGTCAACTTCATTTGGATTATGTAGCATGACAGAAGTGGATATGGGAACTAGTAAGAGTCTTGCAAATAAACTGGTGGAAAATGTGGCCTACTTAGAGAAATATGGATCTTGGCATCAGAAAAGGGGTAGAGAACATATAACCTTTGGTAAGGAAATTTTCAGTATTTCAGTTTTACTATGTCCACTAAGCCTAAAATTGGAGAATAATATAATAATTGATTCATCAATAAAAACTGATTTTTTAAAAAGTAATTTAACTTTAGTATGCTTTCATCAGGTAAGCAATTTAATCAAATTCATAAAGCATTTAGGTTTTTTTGCATCTCTGGCTGTATGAAATCTGCAGTCTTTTTGTCAGCTTACTTGATAGAGGATAGTTAGAGGCCAAACACAAGATATCAAGGAAGTGGTAAGGAAGAGATGGGATAATGAAGGAGTTATTTGCAAATTTACAAATACAAGTGCATCAAATATATCTTGTGATTACAGTACATGGCTGATACTGGCCATCTGAGAAGATTATTAGAATATTCAGAGTTTTTCCCTCCATCTTAATTTAGGAGTTAGTAGTAAAATATAGGTTCTTTTATTGGCACTGAGAACCACAGACTGTCTATGCACAAAATAAATGTAAAGAGGACAACAGATATTTCATTTCCATATTTTACACTGGAAAATAATGTATATTTTAGTCTCTATAAATTTATTATAAATTCTACGTTTTAAATTTATATCTGTCTGTTAAAAATTGGGGATTTAAATATATACATGAAAAGACCAGAAAAAAGGAATTAAAGATTGTATTTTCTTTTAAATCAAAAGAACATTCTCAGATGAATATTGGGGAAAAAAAGGAAGTGAATTCCTTTCCAAAAACATTCAGAAATCCCCATTTCTGAAACTATTCAGAGATCGTCTTTCTTCTCGGTGATCTTGAGAATACCAATCTTCTTACTCATAGAGTCTTTATCTTTCCCTTCTAGAGTTTGTACACACAGACCTACTTTTAGAGTGTACACAAACATATAAAATACATAAAAAATAAAATATAAAACACGTACAAAATACCTACTTTTCTTTAATTGATTACTCTGGAAAAAAATTATGATCATTCAACAGTACAGGAGTACACAGTTGGCCATTGATGCATGCATATATTTTAAATGAAAGGTTTTTTCATAGAAATGTGAGCATGCAAAGTGTAAAAGTAATTTCTATAATTTTGGGAACAACAGAACAAGCAAGCAAATGAAATAGCAAAAATTGTTGTGTGTTGTTTCCTTAAAAATTCCCTAATATTTAGAAAAATACATAATTCCATATTTTAAATTTTCTTTCTGTTTTGCACAGTATGATAAGTAATTGCAGTGATTTTTTTTCCTTTGAAAATGCATCCAAAAGCAAAACACAGACTGAGTGTTTTGCATTGCCTTTCAAAATTGTCCTTAACACAGTCTTTTGCTGCTACTTCATTTTCCTTCCTGGAGTGAGCAAAAGCCATTATTGGTTGTGAAAATGCTATCAATGATGGCAGATGAACAAAGATGTATTCAAACATATTAAGAGCAGAAGGAGGGATTCCCCAATGCTCAGCTAATGAATGCTTCTTGTTTCTAGGGGAAAAGGTGTCAGCCTACTCCGGCAACATAAAAATCTGGGGAGAGAAAACAGTCCCATGTGCGCATTGAAAATCATCTTGCGAAGGTTGAACTCCTGTAGGAGAGCAAGTGTGTTGTTTTAAAAATAGTCAGTGGAGACCAGTGGGCTTTTTGGTTTCATTAGATTTGATTTTTTTCCTTAACAGGTGCTCTTAATACTTTTGTAGGAAACTTACACTGCCCAAAAAATAAAATATGGTGTTGATCCATGCATTAAAATGAAGAACCAAATAAAAGGCTTTATCTGATATTTTGAAGTATTAGAGGAGGGTAAAGAGAATACCACATTACCCCTTGTAAACCTTCTCTACTCACTATTTGATAGTTTCTGTTTTGCCCAAGATTCTGGTATGCTAAAAAGGGCTGCTGCTTCAAATTACTTATTAACAGATAGTTGTATAATGCATTTAAGAACACTGGCACATGATTCACATTTTCTTGTACTACCATTGTTTTCTTTTCTTTGTTTTCCTTTCCCTTCCTGAATCAGGAGAATTTTAGAATTGGAATGCTCATGTAAGAACTCAGCTAGATTCTATTTCTTCATATTTATTATAAAACACCCACAAGGTGCTATGTATTTTCCAATCACATTAAATCAAAATTCTTTCTCTGCAGAATACATATTCTAAAAAAATTAATAGTGTTTTGATAGTGGGTTTGATTTATTTAGGTGTCCGTTGAATCTAGTGAGAAAAATTCGTTTTTCCTTCATTGGATTGGTTACCATTGACAATTTTTCAGCATCTCCTGCAGGTAAATCACGTTACATTACCACATTACTCCTATATTTACAGCACTTCCTTGCTATTTCTTTCATACTGCACCTACAATAATGGGACTACCATATAAATGATACTTAGTTGTATCTCCTAAAAAGAAAAACTAGAGAGTTATTGAAAACTGTCTCTGATTTGAAAGTATTTTTCCTTTTAATACAGAGTAATCTGATATTTTCTGTGTCCCTTATGTATAGGATGACTTTTTCAAATATGTTGCTCCTGGCTGCATTTTTCCAGGTCAAAGTCACTTTGATGAATATATCTGGTGTACAAAATAAAACACTGTAAAACATTTATATGCTGCAGGTTCCCAATACAGATTTTTGACAGCAAGAAAATCAAGTCGTATAGGGTACTGCTATAAAGCTATACTACAATAGGTTTCCAAATATCTTTTATATAACGAGTAGACATTTTATTCTGCCACATCACTACCAGAAAGGCAGAATGGAGTCAAATTTCCTTCCTTTCATTCATCTCCAACTGCAGTTGCTGCTAGCCAACTGGTCAATGAGGTTCTCAAAGTCACTTACAGAGAGATGTTTTCCTGCCAAATGTGTAAAAGCCCCATGCTCACCTGTCAAGACATACCTCTGTTTTCTTCCTTAATCTTCTTGCAGAAGAAAGTCCTTTTTCTGCTTAAAATATGGTAAAAATGTTCTACCCTTCTGCCATATTGGGCTTTTTTGGCATCAACAGAGTTTGAGGTACAGGTCGGCTTAAGGACAGATTTTCCTCCTACTATCAAATAGAATACTGTTTCTTAACAATGGAAAACAATTTTTCTTGATATTCATAGTAGTTTCTTGCCCATTTTTTAACTTTCAATTAGTCATTGCTCAGGTTATGGTTGGGATTCAGATGAGTTCCACCTGAATATCAGGAAGAAGTTCTTTACTGTGCAAGTGACATCACACTGGAACAGCTTGCCCAGAGAGGTTGTGGAGTCTCCCTCACCGGAAATATTCAAGAGCTGTCTGGATCTGGACACAGTCCTGTGTTATTTGTTCTAAGAAGACCCTGTCTGAGCAGGAAAGTTGGACCACATTATGTCCTGTGGTTCCTTCCAGGCCGATGCTTTCTGTAATTCTGTGAGTTACAGGAAGATGCTGAAAAAAGACACCGAAGCCAGATTGGTTTTCCAAAGAAAATAAAGTTCAGAAAATGTTGAAGATGTTTCTATATCCAGCAGAAGTCTGGAAGCACATCAAATGAATGATCTCCCTCTCTCTATAAATATAGATGTGAAAAAGTGGGTGATTGCAGGGTTTTGGGGTTTTTTTTTTTTTTGGGATGGAGATGAGGGAATTTAGGAATTTCCATTATGAACTTTATTCCAGTGCATTTAGTCATCACTACTTACTATCCAGGCCTGCTATGACCATTCATCTGGTAACCATAAAGGCCTTTTATGAATATTTTGTAATAGTTAATGAAATTTCTACTCTCATAATTAAGTAATGAAAAATTGCAGCAAGGGTTTTTTTTATAAATTTTATGCAGACTCCTATTTTAACATACTTCTTCCAAGAAAAAGGCCTGGAAATATAGCTTCAAATATATTAAAGATCTCTAAATAGGTTTGTAATAACAAATATTGCATTAGTAAGCTTCAGGAAAAGGATCTTTAAGAGATCTTAAAGGGGCTAAGCAACTTAATCTGTTAATGCAAAACTACCTAACTGTAAATATACTGAGGCTAGCCAAGCATTTTAGTAAAGTTGAAGGGTAACTGTCTACTGCCTATTGTTTCTCTCTGAATTTTAAATTCATAGCCTCACCTAGACAGAAATAAAAAGACAGAAAAAATTGTGCTTTAAAATATTTTCCTCCTTTTTTCCCCCTGCATTAGAGACTGGAGTAGATATCATGGGAAAGAAAATCAAGAAGCAGCAGATGTCATGTGTCACTTTTACAGTTATTGATACTAAGCAAGTAGCAGAATGAATTGACAGAGACTCAGTATTGTATGTTTATGGGTTTATTTAAATTGTTAAAACGGAATACTTTTATGTCTTTAAATATTTTATGATTCATGGCATTTATGTTTTAGAATCTTATCTGTATGAGTTGTTCAATTGTAGAGTTTTTTCAGCAGCTTTTATTTGTTTTAGCATAGAAGGAAATTGCACCTTTAAACCACAGGTGATACAGGGAAAAAATGGTAGGAAGATAGAATAGTAAATGTGTTTGTGAAAACACTAAATGTTGCATGCATGAAGCAAATACACACATTGAGTATTCAAGGAGACACAAGTAGAATAATGTGAGTAAGGAAAATTTTATTTTCATCTGTAAGTGTACCATAAACAAATCCAAAGAGAGTATAGAAGGCTTTGGTGATCTAATTGTGGTCTTTCAGTACCTGAAGGGAGCCTACAAGAAAGATGAGAGGGACTTTTTTCAGGAGCCTGTAGTGACAGAACAAGGGGCAATGAATGGATTCAAATTTAGAGAGAGAGTAGGTTTAAATCAGATATTAGGAAAAAGCTCTTCATGTGACGGTGGTGAGGCACTGGAACAGACTGCCCAGAAAAAGTGTGGATGCCCCATCCCTGGAGGTGTTTATGGCCAGGTTGGATGGAACTCTGAGCAACCTTGTAGTGGAAGGTGTCCTTGCCCATAGCAGAGGGTTGAAAGCAGATGATCTCCAAAGTCCCTTCTAACCCAAAACATTTTGTGATTCTGATCCCAAGAAAATCTTATTTACAAAGATTTGCCATTTTTGCTATGCATTTCTGGCTTATATTGATTCACCTCTCTTTAAGCAAAGACATTGTGATTCCTCCACTTGAAATTCTAATAATAATCTCTTTTAGGTGAAAAGTCTTTCATCTTTCTTTGGAGAGCTTTCTGCAGTGGTACAGGCAGTTGAAATGGAACCCACAATACTTTGAGCTAGTTAGGACGGCTAAACATGTTTCCAGATGAGTGGCCATTATATTGACCTAAACCTCTAAGGCTGCAGTGCCAGCCTACATCAGTATCAATACTGGCTGAGAGGACATGTTAAGGCAGCTGTGGTAGATAGTGTTTAGTTTGATCTGAGCTACTCTGGAAATTTGGTAACCATGCAAACACAGAATCTACATTGCCTATGTATTTTGAGACATCTACTTCAACAAATCCACTGCAATAGATTCACACGAGTCATCATTTTGCATAAAAATTTAGTAAAATATTCAATTATTTATTGGAGCTTTTTACTCAGATGACATTTATCCATATAAACGATTTTGACAGTTTAAATATATTTGTTTCTTAGCTTGTGTGTTTAACAGTTTGAGAACTGCCACATGTATATATTCAAGAACAGAAACCAGTAAACTGAATGGCATACTTTTCCTTTCATGGATTAACTTGCAGTAATCCACAGTTGACACAGATTTGAAAAATTAAAATATAGAGTTGTTTTTCCTAAACTTATTGCTCCTATTTAAATGTTGGGAAGTAAATGTAAAACCTTTACCAGTCACACAATTTATGAAATGTTTGAAGTCCACTCATCCTATAAAATAAATAAAGAGGAAATTATCTCAGCAGAAACACCAATTTTCTACTTCAGAAGCAGTTTAATTGTCTGCCACCATATTCATCTACCATGCTTTTATTGAACCAATTATATTTGCTTGTTGTGTTGTTAGTTATTTGTTAAAGAATATATACCTTCGCCGTTCCACTCTTGTCTGAAAGCTGTCACTAAAAAATGCACTACAGAAAACAGCATTTTGGCCACTTTTTTTCCTACGTGAATTTAAAACCTTTTCAACCTTTACTACACTGCATGGGCTTTGCTTCAGTTATGATTCGTCCCTAAATATGTTACATTTGCTTTATATAAAATGAAATCAAAAGCATGTAAAACGTTTTTATGGAGGAATATGGTGCTTAAAACTAAGAGTTGAATGCAGCCAGTATTTTGAGATGCCACCTAAGCAAATAACATGACTTGCCTGCAATTGGAATACAAAGTTTCCCGCAAATGGGAGTGTCCTGCTAGCCCGTTAGTTTCCATTTTCATCAGGCCTAATCATGACAAACTGGTGCTACACTGAATTCAGCAAGCCTAACATACACAGAAGCCTCAAGTCCAATATAAACTACAGTACTAAAGTTCATGGACTCTTGTTCTAGTGGTACCTAAGGGTAGTGGGAGAGGTGGATGAGTGCCAGATCTTTTCCGTGTCAGACTTGCCATGCTGTGCCCAGCACAAAGCCTTGTGGAGCTGGGATGGGCAAACCTGCCATCTCTTCTCCTGAAGCCAGCTCACTGTGCTGCCAAAAATACAAGACTTCTAAGACTAAAGAGGAATCAAGCTGAAAGGAAGCAGGGAGACTTCAAGTCTAATCCCTAGTCCCAAAACAATTTTTGCTGTTTTTTTCTTCTTCCCATTGACTGAGTAATATAAACATGCAGATAGTTCAGGAAACAGGAACCAGAAGTTTTTAAGAACTAGTTTTCCTATTCAACTACTTATTCAAAGTGATGTGCACTTCTTTTTTGCACCCACAGCATGATTTTTCTATGGTAGTCTCTTAGGCAAGAAGGTGAGTCTACTGATGCATTATGGATTTGTTAAAACATGAATTAGAAATTCTGCTTCTTTTAGTGACCTCAAAGGAAAACCTGGATTTTATTAAAGACATGCAGCCAAATTGTTACTAGCTTTTCATCTTTATTCCCCAAAGCATAACAGCAAAGAAAAACTCCACTGTTTAAGAGGAAATCATACAGTATGGGTTTGCACAAGCAACATAATAGTCCCTTTCCCAAACTTCTCAGAGCCCATTGTGGCAGCCTTTCCCCATTAAAAAAAAAAAAGTATTTGGTCTCTCTCCACATTATTTGCATTCTCTTTATATTTCTGCAGGAAATGTCATTTCTTTCTTCTTTCTAAAAAACTCTGAAATTAGCTGAACTGGGAGTTCAAAGTAAAGACCCTCATCCTTATTTCCCCCTCCTTTTTTTTTGCCCATAAGCTTCTTCCTTCAAGAAAACTTGCTAAATTTGGACAGTAATTTTCAGGATTTAAGTTGAAAACATTTGGATGTTTCTGTGGGTTCATGGTAGAGAGCTTTTATTTTAAGTTATTAATGAAAAATCAGCCTTTTTTTAGATGGATGAATATCTAATATTTGATTTCAAAATCTCAAAGCTCTAAAATTTATTACATTACACTGTCATAAAGTGCTGAAAATACAAGACACTGAATCCTCTCAATTACTTTCTGGTTTCAAAAATATATTTCAATATACTGTCTGTCACTTTACCATAGGCCAAAAAAGAAAAAAGAATAAGAATGGTTGCTGATATACTAATAGGGCATTGCTTACCATTTACTACCTTCATCCTCAGGGCAAATAAGGATGGGCAGTAGATGGATTGTGTTTAATGCCTTCAAAACGCGAGAGAAGGGTGAGAAGGGTGTTGCAATTTTCAGTTGTATCAGTTGAGCCACAAACTGCTTGTTTTTCCCTATTCTACTGAAGAGATGGAAGAAAAGTTTCTTGCGATTTTAAGATATGCAATTAAATGCTATTTTCCCTTGCAATAATTAACAGAAATCATGAGTTGCTTAATTTGATTTAATCTATTGCAGAGGCAGATGACCACACTGTGACCTGGCATTGATGGTACATCTGAAGGTAGATAGCAAGTCAGGAGTCATGCTACTTTATTTCTGTATTTGCTATCTTAAACACCTGAGTTAAACATATATCCTTTTAATAAACTGGTTCAGCCACCATTAAATGATTCTATAGGAACTTAGGTGTCTGTGCTTATCCATCTAGTCAATAAAGAGAAACAAGTCTCAATAGGAGGGCAGATCAAGGATCACAAAATCGTGTTTCTGCTGTTCTCCAATGAACAAGGAGGCAGATTACAGAACCCCCACAAACTTCACAAAAGTTAAATTATGAAGTTACATAGCCCTGTTGGTCTAAGGGCATAAAGAAGAGGAAAAAATCATTAATGTATTTAATCAGATAAGCAGCTAGAACCAAATAGGATGAATCCAGGTATCTTGGGACATTTAGACAGGCTCCTGCAGAAAGTGATGTGTAAGAGCCTGTCTCACCTGGTGATCCAGCAGAGGCTGTAATCCAGCCTGACTATCTAGTTAAAGATTCCAGTGCTCCTTATGCTGGTCATACTTAACAGTGACAAACATCTGCATAAATTCAGGCTGACAAGAATTTGCTTTCTCTATGTGGTCCCATCAGTGACACAAGAAGCTGGCAGAATCGGGAAGTTGTGTGATCAGGTCAGACAGGTGTCCCAAGATACAGTTGTCCCATCTGCCTCTGTTGAAAATGTAACATCCAGGAGAAAGGAACTAAAGAAAAAAACTTCATTCCTGTCCACTCTATTACATTCTCTTTATAATGATAAATTTAAATTAAGGTAGATTTTTTTCATATCACTTCAGTAAGTAATGACTTACAAATTTCACAATTGCATTATGCAACATGAGTAATATACTACTTCTGATTTAAAGTAATTAAATGAGTAAAATTTCCTTATTAAATTATGCTATTTTCCAAACTTCAAGAAAGTTTGTTTGTTGTTTTTTCTTTTTCATTTCCTATAAGCTGTGTCTAGAATTGGTTATAAATTTTTTCATCCTGTAAGCAACACCTGTAATTATGAGTGTTTCTAAAAAGTATTTTCAGATTTTTTTTTTTAATTGCCCTGTAATTTTGGATTCTTAACTTGACAAACCAAAAGAGTAGGAATGTGGAAAGATTTAATAGCAGATAAAACCAGATACCCACAAAATTATAGATTGTCTTTCAGAAATCTTGTCTTTTTGAAAAGAAGCTGTGAATAGAAAAAATAATCTGCAAGCCTAGTTTAACTTGTATATACTTCTAATATGGCCAACATAGACAAGAAGGCAAAAGAAGGAATTGGTATCCATTCTTCATTGGTACCCATCTCCTTCTGTAATTCCAAAATTTGAAGCCTCTCAAAATCTCCTGTGCTTTCACTGATTATCTAAGGAAAAATTCTGGTTAAATGTGAAGTTATCAGTCCATTTAGTATACTGCTAACCAGGAATTTAAGAGAGAGATACTAATGGCTATATCTAAGGATTTTTTCAAGACTGCTCTTCCTATCATTCTGTCTGTTTGCCTAACACATTGTCTAATATGCTGTCATAGAAATTCCACAAGCTTCCTACCTTAGAGGACAAAATGCTCCACAGCTATGGTGAAGTGACATGGGAAGATTTCTTCACAAATTTTAGTGGCTTTGAAGGATATGTTTCCTAGTAAAGTGATTGCTGTTGTCATCTCCTGTTCTTTGTATACCTGAATAATAAAGATTCATATAATCCTCTCAACTAAAGAAGAAAACACAGAAATGACTAGAATGCTCCAAAGCTGCCCCTACAAAATGTAACCACAAAACTGGAACAACAACAAACTTAGACCAGCATTCTATAAGTTAGATTCTATTTTGAGGTGTGCATTTAAGGTATTATAGGCCCAGGCTCAAGACCTTTCTTACTATATCTATTGATCACGTAACTTGGTTCAATTTACTTCAAAAGTAATAAGGATCTAGACAAAGCAAAAGAAAGTTGTATTTGAAAACATGAAGCAGTGCTTTTCAATATAGAAAACATGCATAAGTATAGGTTAAAAATGAATGTAAATCAAAATATAAACATATTTCTCTTGTTCCTTGTATTCATATTCTCTTTGTTGCGTAAGATTTTTTTTCCATTAATATGGCATCTTTCTCAGATTTAAATCATAACTGCAAAGAAGCTATTCTTTCGCAAAATGAGAGAAAATATTGTATGAGGATTACTGACAAATCACACAATGTATCATTTTCATTATATAAATATTCTTGCCCCAGAAAAAGTGTTAGTTTTGTTTGTGTTTTTCCTTGCCCAGGAATTAAAATCTTAGCATGTAAACAAAGCAATAACATTTGCCTAACTAGACAGACAGCCTGAGACTTACATTTCCTGACTGGGAAGATTGGCAATTGACTGATGTCATGGCAGAGTCTAGAATGAGAAACTTATTTATTGAATAAACAATGTGGGAGTTGTTTACTTCAGTTGTATTCAAAGTTTTAAGCCTGGGTCATTCTTTTCTGTTATATTTAAAGTCTTAAACCTTGGTCATTCTTTCTCCTAAATATATAGATTTTGTCCACAGAAGCATTGCAATGTCCATGTATTTCTCCTCCATTGAACTACTATGTCTTCCATTTACAAAGTCTTGATCTTCCATAATCAGTCCCCAGTCATAATATATAGTGGACACGAGTGTTACTTCATCATTATGGCTAAAGATGAGATAATACTTTAAAAAAAGTTCTGAAAAGAATAAAATACTTGAGGGAGAGGGGTGAGAGAAGACTGAAACTTCTAACAATAACATTGTAACTTGTTTCTGCAGTCATGCTATGACCTTTTTACAGTATTTTTTCCAGAGAAAACATAAGAGGGAGATTAGGACACAAAACCAATTTTAGGAGATATGTTGATTAAATGGACTATGCTCCCATCATGTCTCTGTACTCACTTTAAATACTTAAAATAACTGACTCTCTTCTCAGCTCTAGAGAGAGATTCAGCCAAACTAAGACCATCCTCCTTAAATCTTGCTCATGTATACAGAGTGACCAGCTGAATCAAGCTTGTTCATATTTCAGAAATCTTGTTTAGATAAGTACAATTAAATTATATTAAAACAGGATGTAAATCCAGTTACAGAAAATTATTTCTACAAGCCAAATCTTGAACAGTAGTGAAGATTTTAGAACTGTAGAAAACCAGATGTACTGTTTCAAAGACTGGACAAAGACAAAATTTTCATTTGAGATATTAGAAATTATACACTGTAGGCAACTGATAAAATAAACTGTATCATCTACCACTCACATAAGCAGAATATCACTGTCAACTTGCCATTTTATTGTTCATTCCTTCATTCACCTCTAAATGCAAAATCTATTAATTTGGCACAACCTAAGGACTTCACTTTTGCACTGAAGTTACACTTCATTACCAATTGTACACATTTTCAGCACGCTTAGATTGGCTGTGTCATTTAACATCATCAGTAACTTAACATTATGAAACTTGGCTGTATTTTTAATTTTGTTGCCAAGAAAACTTTTAATAATGGAATTTCCTAAAATCTCTTAGGAACCAAGGCTCATTGTTTTGTATTACACAGGTCCACTCACATCAATCAGTGATTATCCACTCTACAACTTTGGTAGCCTTTCTTTAAGATAAAAAAGGCACCTCAATTTATGGTAAAATTCACTACAGAAAACGTTGCATACTTTCTGGTAGCCGAAGCACACCTCTACAAAAACAACACTTCAAACTGTTGACAATATTTGGAAAATGTGATGAATTAGAATTACATGGTGCAGAAGAAAAGCCCTTGATCCAGTAAAAGCAGCTTCCTATTAAGACTGGGCCTCACATTTTCATATCTTATTAATTTCATTTATTCACAGCATGTTGGGTTAGCAAAGGAGCCACTTATGTGAAACTGGGTTCAAATTATTTCTTAGGACGCAAGCGGGAATGACCTTAACGGCTTAATCCCAGCTTTCTCCTTAAGCATGTTTGCATATCTAATCTATAATTATGTTCAATTATTTTTGCACATATTTTTTTACATGTATGTTAGAGCATCTTGGTGTACTCCTGAGCTAAGATCTGATCCTTAACTACCTCTGTGTTGAAACAATGCTCAGTATACAACAGTTCCTTTGTTCTCAACCACTGGACCTCACTTTGCATGGAAACCTGCCTGGGCAATGGCACGATCAAACTGATGAGAGTGCCATGGCTGGGCACAGAGCACACACAACTTCAGGAGGGGGCAGGCTGTAGAAGTAACAGAAAGTTTCTGTGCAAGTCACCATCTAACCTAGGTTTCCCATGAAAAGAAATAGCCTTATAGAGCCCCATTTGCTGTCTGCTCAGCTCTGCCCCATTCCCAGTACCCAGTATTCCTCTGTTTGTGTGATGGAGGTGATAAATTTACACCTAAAGAACACAGTGCTCAAACTTGCCCCTCAACCATTTATGCATTGCTGGGATCAATCTCTAATTGGTGGTATCTACAGCCTGGTGGTATCTACACACTCCAAGCAATGATTCAACAAAAATTATTGGAGACAGGGAGAAATTGTTGGCAACTATAATTTCTTCCTGCATAATATAGCTTGGTCCAAAATTACTGTGTTTACTTATTCCTTTGTCTTTTCTGTAGAGATGTCAAGCTAGATGGGAAGACACATAGTAATGATTGAAATTGAGGAAAAATGCTAGAAGGATGTTTGCTCTCTTTCTTGTAAGGTCACGGCTTACCTGCCTAAATTGCATTTACTGAAATTTCATTTTTATGGGGACTACAATTTGCTCAGAACTTTTCAAAAGCAAAGAAAAAGGAGTATACTGTCAATGATTATATTTCAAAAGTCTAAATAAAAATGATAAAATTATGAAAACTTTAGTTTTATTCCTACTGAGCTTCACTGTGTATCCACACCAGTTGTTAGTCTCATTTTTCTAAGACAGAACACTTGAAATATGAAATTTCTTTCTAACATTTTTGATATTGTATGTATGGAGGTATGTGGTTTTCTGTTTCAAATTACTCTCATTTAAACATATAGACAAGTATATTTCTATAAATATGTAAACCACTCATATTCGTAACCCTTCTAAAACCTTACAGATCAACCTGTTTTTGTCAACATCTGTTTGACATATTTTGTATGCTTTGTCAGTACATCAGCAAATCATAACTTGTCAATCACTAAACCATCTTTTCTAATTTTACATAATTACAAAAGCAACCAGATATAAATGGTGTGCAGCTTAATAACACATGATAATGTTTTAAAGATCTTTAAAAAAGTAAATTGATTTTACAGTATTAGTGTAATCTATTGTATAACATTAACATGCATAACAGATTGCTCTCACAAGAACAAGCGGGTATTATTTTGATTTGATTTTAATTGGATATATATTGTCTCTTTCATTATATATTAAGCATATTAATACCATAAGAAGATTTTATGCATAATATTTGAAGGTTTATTGCACTCAGAAGTTTTAAATGTTATTGATATGAAACTACTATGCTGAACAGCAGTCAAAAACACACTAATTTTGATGTTAATTTTTGTTGGGTTTAACAATGGCAAAATGTTATTGAAGGAAAAGTTAATTTTAAATGTATGTTCTCATTTGAAAAACATGAAAAAATATATTTCTTAAAAATATACATATGGTTTTATATGTAAATTTCTTGTTTGTATGTAGAATTCTTCTATTTGGCCAGTAATGGTTTCTAAATCTATTATCATAATCATAATCTATTATGGCCAATGCATTCAAGACCAATATATTCTGCTTTCTTCTTGATGTAAGCTTTAGTTATTGTTTGTGAAACAAAAGATTTCTCCACTCAAAATTTTGTTAACATTACAGACTTTGAAAGTATATTTACTTTTCTAGAGATTAGTTTCTCCATCATTATAATTATTTTGAGCTAGCACTAGTAGTGATTCTGAAAGCTAGGTGAGAAAGGGATTATTGAAAAAAATCAGGGTTTGGCCCATTTAGAATATACTGGCACAATTCTTCTTGTAATGCCTTTTGTGATGTAAACTGAGGAACAGCACCCAAAAGAGGTGGTTTAGAAACCATCAAATCTAGGCCTGACTATCTATCAGGTGTTAACAGATTTTCAACACCATTGGCTTGTATTTGATTCCATTTGGAGATATAAAGTTGAAAGTCTGACATTCAAGTCCAAGTTTTAGGTTTTCAGTCTTTCAGCATTCCCTATTTTTTATATATATATTGGCTATACCAAAATAACTCCATCTCTCTAACATTCTTTCTATTCTAAATTCAATGAGCCATGACCAAAGGGCTAATCTTAAAGAAATACTAGCAAAAATAAAACAAAAAGTGGAAAGAATAAAACATTTAAACTGAAACATAGTAAGTTATAATGGTTCCATTTTTATAAAATAAATCTGATTTCAATTAAAACAACCTCTGGAGGTAGACTAGTGTATATTATAATAAACGGGTAAATGTAAGGCGTGGGAAAAGTTCAGACATTCCTTCTAGCATATTGAATCAATTAATAGCATGTACAAGGAAACCCTGATTATTTGAAGGAGTGGAGAAAAATGACTTGATTCTTTACAAGTAGTGCAGACTATTATTAGTATTCCAGATAGAGTGTGTTCTAGGGAGTCCATCATATGCTTTGATCTCTCTGCATCCACAGCTGGAAACTTTGTGCCAGTCTCTGGAAGCAGCACGAACTGACAACAGTCACCTCCATCAGGAAAGTGAGTTAGTGGTTGCAAATGTTAATCAGTGGATCAAAGAACAAAAGTGAGTAAAATTGGGTCTTTTTTTTTTTTTAATCTGATTTCATTTCCTATGGCCCCAAACAATTAAAGCATTCATAAGAACTCTCTTCTCAACTTACTGCCATATCTTTTATCTGAAGCTCAACAACAGGTTTTTATAAACATAATGTCAAGGGGTTTTCACCATCACATTTATGCCCTTATGAAATAGAACAAATAATAAAATAATAAATAATTTATCTGTAAAATCATAGTACATTTTTCAGACCTGTTAATAAAGTAACAGAACTCTAAGTGAAATTTTTTGTACGTGTTCTTATGCTTTGTGACTGTTTCACTAGATTTTGCAAAGCTCCCATAATAAAATTTTAAAGTTTTAAATGCATTTTTGTCTACAGTATTTATGCAGATTCTTAATGATGAAAACTAATTTCCATTCTTAAAAGTCAATATTTAAATGAGCAAGTCAAGCTGGTGAGAAGCATCCAACCTTTATTTCTCATAAGATAAACATTTGTTTGTAATTCTGTACATATATATAGCCATAAATCTAAGCCTCACCTTCTTTTGATTATTTGAGTAATTTAAATAATTTTTGCCATCTTTATTATGAAACTTTAAGCAGCATCTTTAATAATGGTTTTTGACAGGTAAAAATGGGTTGCCTAATTAGAGCCTATTATTTTCTGTGTACTTTTACATAAACTGTCCAACGTCAAGAAGAGAGTTGAAATGAACTAGATAATTGAATGATCCTGAGTCTATATTGTAATGATAAGCAGTATGAGAATGCCAGTGTGGGCCCACAAGAAGAAACAATTCTCTGTAAAAATCGCACAGGGTTATGGGAAACTATTGCAAATTTGTTATGTCTCTTTGCGAGCAACTTGCCCAAACATATAGAAAGGTGTTACTAGAAAAAAATGAATGGTTTAATGAGTTAAATTATAGTACAAAATAATTCTGGATATGTGGGACTGTTTTCTTTTAATAGCAAGTGCTTCTACGAGCAGTTGGCTCCCTTTATAGGTCCCATTATGTAGTCTGAAAAGCCTATAACTTAGGTTTCTAACAAATCTGATCAATTGAAA
Organism: Irena cyanogastra; assembly: GCA_013397155.1. Classification (NCBI taxonomy): domain Eukaryota; kingdom Metazoa; phylum Chordata; class Aves; order Passeriformes; family Irenidae; genus Irena; species Irena cyanogastra. The sequence continues at coordinate 38,099 of VWZV01015334.1, read as the reverse complement.
GCCTTTTAAAGATAAAATGACTAATTAAAAAAATTCCATTGTCTGTATCGATTAATTTCCCAGTGACTAAAAAGAAAACCCAAGATTGCTTTTGGAGATGTAGATACCTACCTTATGATCAACCTCATTTAAAAAGCTCACTGGCAAGGTCAGGGCATCTCATGTGCTGGAAATCACAACTCTAGCCCTGTAGATTCCTTAATGCATTGGTGGTTTTCTGGTTTGAATGCTATGAGTCTACAATAGAATTATATTGGACTCCTTGGCAAGGCAAAATTTCCTTAATTTTTTTTCCTCACTTTGACTAAAATGTTTAGATTCTTGCCATATTATAAAATGCCATGACAGTGTTTTCTGATTCTGTCTTATGTCTTTAACACACTTGAAAAGAAATCTCAAGTTGCATAGGAACTAATATTAAATAAATGAATATAGCTTTCCATTAATACAGGCACCATGTTGCATGTTTTGGAGTTGAATTTTTTCCTCATCAGTTTCTAAACTATATTTTAAAAATAGTCTGTGTTTTGCCTAGGACACACAGGGTTTTGGAAGAGGAATTTTCTTTTACAGTAATTTACATGTATTTATTGTTCACATTGTATAAGCAGTTTTAAATATTAAAAGACTTTTACAGAGCAGAAAAGGTAATCCACAGAACTCCTTTGATTGCTTTGGAGTTTTCATAGGGATGTCTCAAATTCAGGAAAGTAACAAATTATACGCAGTCATTCTGAATTTTTCACATTTTTATCAAATAGAAATCTTGGAATTCTTAGGGGTTTTTTTCTTGGTAGTAGAAACTAGCTCAGAGAAATAATTCTCAAATTTAGGCTTTTGGGAATGATAGAGTAAATCAAATTAAGATTATGATATTATCATATCATTAGAAATCAATACAGGCAAACTAATATAAAAAGAATAAAATTGACAGCCTTGCAGGATTGGGTAATTAACTGATTGCATTAGTACAAAATATGTTTTACAGGTACAAATTTACAAAATAAATTTGTGTCTTAGGATTCTAACTTCCGAGATGACACCACAGGGATATTTAAACACACAATTTTGTCACAGGTGAAACTGAACAGAATGTTTTGTAGAGCAATCTGCCCTCTCAAAAGTTTTTTTTTGATCTGCACTATATGGTGCCCAAGTATTGGGTCTATGACAAAAAGAGAACATTTGTAGTTTCCTTTTTCTGTAGTTGAGGAGGTGAAATAAAGATCCCTTTTAATATTTATTTCATTTTAGAATCACCTCATTGCTGGTTATCCTTCCTTGCACCTTGTTAAAGTTTGATTTGACACTTCCAATAACCTAGATCAAAGATGTCATAATACATAATTGAAGGCCATATGGGACAGACTTGGTAAAAATTCATTTTGCAGAGAAAGGAACGCATGCACTTATCTAACTGATACTTAACAGTAACAGTGCTCTTTTAATTCAGACAAAAATTTTGAGGAGGTTGCCCCAATAAAATTGAATAGTTGAGCTTCTGCAAGGGTGCATCAGGCCAAATTTGTTATGGGTTCAGTTATTTTGCAACATGTTGCTTCTTTCCCAAAAATATGGAAATGCAATAACAAGTAAGTGACAAGGTCCTGAAATATAGATAACGTGATTTATTTCAACACAATGCTACGCCATAGACATGATAATACAGGATGATTGGCAGTAAATTTTTTATATATTGTTTGCATTAAATGATATTATAGATAGATTTCAGAGTCAGTGTTTGCATAGTGAGGGGCTGATGGAATATTGCTATTCTACTTACTTATCCATTTATTATCTATTCAGTTTTCCAGTTTTTATTTTATTTATTGCTGTTCCTTTTAGGTACATTTCTTTGTGGTGGGCTGCTTTTGTTCTCTTTATTATTCTTTGAGTCTATGATCTGTGGAGGTAATTTTGAACAAAATTAAGAGTGCTAAATCAACATTACCAATATGCTTGTATTTGCCTGGAATGTTAACTATCTCTTAAGATTTGTATTTCACATATAGTGCAGGCTTTTTATTGTAGAAGGTTATTTGAATGTCCTCTAAGAATTGCTGAATTGTTTATTGATCTAATAATTATATATACTTTTTGGAACTTCCAGTGTCTGTCCTTTTTTTATTCCTTTATCTTAAAAATTTAATAAACAAAACATGAAAGAAAAAGGAATTTAAAAAAAAAAGATGCTTAAAAATAGATCCCTGAGGCTTTTATATTTGAAAATCTTCTATATCAGAGTTATTGTTTATGGAAATCTTCTGTGTACACTTTCTCAACTAACCTGCAAAAGTCTCTATGGAGTTATCTATAAGCCCACTATCTCTAAGCTGTTAAGGAATATTTTATGATCGATAAAAATTTCTCCTGTAAATATGTTTCTCACTGAATTAGAGATAACATTGATGTTGTGAGGAAGAGAGCAGTATTGGTGGAATGAAGCTAGCTTATACTGCAGCTTAAACTGCAGTGAGACTTGTTTTCTGGTACAGGTATTTGAAATCCATGAATATAAAATTTTCAAATAATATTTTGTTGAACTAGAATGTGTTTATACACTTTTCCTTTAATTTCTTCTTTCTGCTGATCATTGTAGGACCTATTTAAATTGAAAGCATCAGTAACTGTAACATATAAGTAAATGTCATAATTACTGTTGAGGCAGATCACTTCAAGGTGCTTCAGTCTTAGGTGTTTTGCCCTAGGTGTGTTAATTTCAAACACAAATAGAGGTCAAGTGAAATAGTTTTAAATTGGGGATTTTTTTCCTTTTTTCAATAGACCCTAATTTTTCAACTTTTTTCCCTGCTTTTTTTATATATTGACTACACTGTTACTTAATTCCCTTTTATCTTTTCCTGAGGCATAGCTATTTCAAAATACATCTGTGTGCACAAACAATATGTGTCTCTTCCTCATCATTTCTTAACAATGAATAATTTGAAGTACACTGTGTTGGTTTGCAGAGTCTGGTTTTTGGTAGCAGGGGGGCCAAAGAGGTGGCTTCTGTGAGAAGCTGCTGGAAGCTTCCACCATGTCCAGCAGAGCCAGTCCCTGATGGCTCTGAAGATGGACATGCTGCTGGCCAAAGCTAGACCAGTTAGAGAGGTTGGTAACACCTCTGTGATAACATATTTAAGAAGAAAATTAAAACAAAGTGGGGCATGCAGAGGTTTTTTCCTCCTAGTCAGAGAAGAGGAGGAGGCGAGAACATGTGATGGAAACAACATGGACACACCAAGGTCAGTGGAGAAGGAGGTGAGGGAGTTCTCCAGGTGGTGGAGCCGAGATTCCTCTGCAGGCTGTGGTGAGACCATGGTGAAGCAGCTGTGCCCCTGCAGCCCCTGGGGATCCATGGGGGATGCAGAGATCCACCTGCAGCCCGTGGGGGAGGTGCCCATCCCAGAGCACGTGGATGCCTGGAGGGGGCTGTGATCCAGTGGGAGACCAGTGGAGCAAGGGGGCCCTTGCTTCCAGGCTGGAGCAGCCGGTCCTTTGAAGACTGCACTCCATGGAATAGTGATCCAAGCCACAATAGTTTGGGGAGGACTGTGTTCACATGGGAGGGACTCACACTTCAGCAGTTTTGGGAGAACTGCTGCTCATGAGGTTTGGAGCCATGCTGGAGAAGTTCATGGAGAACTGTCTCCCATGGGAGGGACTCCATGGCCTCACAGAGGAAGGACTCCTCTCCCAGAGCAGCAGAAGAAAACCTCTGGTGACGAACTGACCAAATGCTCATGTCCTGTCTTCCCTGGTGGGAAGGAGGAAGAGGTTGGGGGAAGGAAAGGTGTTTTTTAAGGGCTTCCTTTACTTCCCATTTTCCTCCTCTGACTCTGTTGGTAACGTTTGCTTTGTACCTCTAAGCTGAGCCTGTTTTACCCTTGGAGTCTCCCAGTCCTTGTCTCACCTCATGAGCCCTTTGTTAATTTTTCTCTTCTCTGCCCAGCTGTGGCAGCGGACGGTGAGCGAGTGGCTTTCATGGGTGCCTGGTGCTTGGCCAGTATCAAAGCACGACGTATACTGTACAGCATGTATTTATTTTCCCTTGGTACTAAGATTTTTAAACACCTTCTCCTTACTGTTGACTTTGTTTTTGGCATTGGATATCTTGAAGATTTTTCAACACGAAAGTTAGCTTTCAACCTGTGGCCCAATTTTGCATGGGTTTTGAGTTTTTGAAAATACATGGGGATTTGTGCGTAGATATCAAGAGAGTCTCAATAGTCATTTGAGAAGGATTCAAAATTTGTTTTTCTTTAGAGAGTTTTAATGCAAACTTCATTCAATGAGCAAACTCCTGGGAACTGCACGTGCTAAACTTCTGTTTAGTTTCAAGAGCATGTATAGATACACCACATTTCTTTCACTTTTTGTAGATTTAGTTCAGAAAACATCATTAACCATAGTCTTCTAACTGAGGTCACCATTTTTTATTGTTTCTTGGGGATGATCAGGATCCATTGTGAAGTATGACTATTTGTTTCAACATCCTTTATTAACAGCTGCTGACTTTGTTAGAAATTACTGAGTGAATAGCTCCATTAATTTCTTTATGATGCAATGGAGATTACAGTGTTGGTCAATTGAATTCTGTCCTGAAGCTCTTATGTTGTGGTTAGCTGTAGTTTATCTTGTCTCTTTTTCATGTTTTAAGATGCACAAGAGTTTACAAGAAGAGAGGTTTAGGATGGCGTTAATCATAAGTGTCTTCAGTATGGTTATAACATCTATGTTTCATTTAGGTTAATGGAGAAGGTAAAATGAAATGTTCAAATTGTTTTTTTCTAAAATTGAGACAAGACCAAAAGCTACAGACAAAAAGCTAAATATTGAATACATTAAAATATAGGCTAAAGGTTTTTTGAAGAGGTTTAAGTAGCTTTCCATATGTTTTAGGTAATCAGATAATCTCAGTCCTCCTGGAATGTTCTTTGTTACATTTTTCCTTGGCTATGTAGTTCTAATCACTAGTTATAGGATCACTCTCCTGACTTTGCATGATTTATAGTACTACTTTATGATCATTACAATGTTTGCTGGACTGCAGGTCCTAACCACATGAATCCTCTGTATTTCTAAAAATCTGTGTCAAAGACAAATTATGTAATCTTATTTCCCTGTCTTATTTCCTATTGCACATAGGCTGATTTTTAAACTATTGCTAAATCTGTATTTCAACATTGAAAAAAGAATAGTCACATAAGTTTTCAAATTGCATCTCTGAAAAGAACATAAAACATTTTCTAACTAGTAGAAATTATTGGATACCATGCATATATCATAATATGACAGTTAAAAAGATCCTTCCAACCTTTAAACTGTGATATGAAATGTTTCTAAAACTGATATTGCAAGATGTATTACTCTAACATTGAATAGCCAGTTAAGAAAAGCATATTCTATATCCAAGTCCAGAAGTGTTCTTATTCATAAATACTTAAGCATTGTCTGCTTACTTACCTACATAATTTGAGACTTCTAGCGATTATTCCATAACTAGAAAACCACACTGAAATGACCACAAAGGCAGGTAAAGGTTTTCTGAGAGAAAATGATCATCTTCCCTAACATATCATGTCTTTTGATTTTGGAATATTACAGGCTGTCTTGTTAATTTGTCAGAGCATTTTATTTTATTATCTACTTTTCATATTTCTGTGTTTAAGACTCTGCCTGTGCCCATATTTACAGTAGATCTGTTTGGGTTTTTGTTTGTTTGTATTGTTATAGAGCAATATGTCCCACATTTGAACTTTTGTTTAGCTGTAGGAAAATTTGCTATCATAGAATAATGCAATGTATTTGGTTGGAAGGGAACTTTAAAGATCGTCTGGTTCCAACCCCTTCGCCATAGGCAGGGACACCATCCTCTAGACCAGGTTCTCAAAGCGCCACCCAGCTGGGCCTTGAACCCCTCAGCGATGGGGCATCCAAATCTTCTTTGGGCAACCTGTTCCAGTGCCTCACCACCCTCACTGCAAAAAATTTTTTCCTAATCTAAACCTGCTTTTTCAGCCATTCCCCCTTGTCCTGTCACTATATGTCCTGTGTAAAGTTTCACTCCAGCTTCCTTGTAGCCCCTTTTAAAGGTATGGTAGGCTGCTAAAATACTTCCCTGAGACCTTCTCTTCTCCAGGCTAAATTCCAGATCTCTCAGTCTGCCTTCATAGGAGAGGTGCTCCAGTCCTCTGAGCATCCAGCTCTTTTCTGGAGTCTCCCCAACAGGTTCAAGTTCTTATTTTGGGAACCCCAAAGCTGGACAAGGTATTCCAGGTGGGGTTTCATGAGGGCAGAGTAGAAAGGGTGAATCATGTCCCTCAGCATTCTGGCCACGCTTGTTTAGGTAAAGCCCAGGACACAGTTGGCTTTCTAGGCTGCAAGTGTGCATTTCCAGGGCATGAAAAGCTTTTCATCCATCAAGACCCTCAAGTCCTTCTTCTCAGGGATGCACTCAATCCATGACATGCTATGTTTCTGCACAGAGAGTACTGAGATGAAGAAAACTCAGGCACACGATGTGGTCCTTGGAGCTGTACTGTGTAGGGCCAGAAGTAGGATTTTGATGTCATAGTGGGTCCCTTCCAACTCAGGATATTCTGTGATTCTATTCTATGATTCTATGAAAGCCTGCAACTGGAGAGAAGGTCCTGGCAATGGAGGAGAACTATGGAGATACTGAGACTCATGACTATGAGTGGATTCCCAGAATAAAATCTGAACCTCTTGCCCAGGTGTACAATGGATACCCCTCCTGCCCACCCCCGGGGCACCGGCTAGCCCAGTTCCTTGAGGGCTTTGGAAGGGTATTATAGGGACAGGGTAAAAGAATTCAAAAGAGGCCCTTCTCCAGGGGCTTCCAAAGGTTTAATCTTGAAGGTGTCCAGGAAAGAGAGCGAGTCAGGAAGAAGAGGATTATTACATAGTCTTCTGCTCAGGGAAAGATAACTGGACCCAGCCAATGGGGTCAAGATAGGAAGAAAGGGTCAGGCTATGTGGTTACAGATCCAGGGGTTCTGGGGGGAAGAAACCATTCCCCCAGAGAACACAACACAGGTGCTTCAGGCCAGTAGCAAAATTGTGGAGTGGAAGGGAGTTAAATACTAAGGAATCATAAAGATGGAGGCGGAGGGAATGAGTATGTAAGATAACCAAGCAATGTCGCAGCTCGTGTCCAGTTGATTATTAAATAAGTGCTACTACCCAGATGCACTCGGGATTGTTGACATCTTTCTCGTGACAAATGGACTGCATGGACCAAGCAAACCTATATTCCAAGGGTTTCCAAAAGTACCAGCATTGTTTTTGCAGAGAAAGACAACTTTAAATACTTATAGAATTTACTGAAGAGACTCACTGCTTTATTTTGTTTTTCTGAATGTCATTGGGCAGGCACTGAAAAACCTTCAGGCACTTTTTGGAAATCATTAGTAACAAATTAATAGAAACAGTGCTAGTACTATTTTCTAAAAAAACACCACAAACATGGCAAAAGGCTTTTGTTGACTTCAGAGGAGACTACTGTGGTAGCCTTGCCCATATCCTGCATTTGTTATTAATGATATTTCTTTGAAATCAGATTTTTGGGGATGGGTGGCTTTGGTCATTTGAAAATAAGTTTGCCATTTTAATATTTTTTTCTCATTACTATAATTAAGTACTTTTGCTTATAGAGAGAAATAGGTTTTCATTAAGTCCACTGCCAAGGAAACAGAAGAGTAAAAAGGTCCACACAGTGCACATTGGAAAAAAAGTGCCAGAGAACAAATGCGTTTCTTTTTGGTTTCTGACAGAAACTATTACATTTGTAGGTTTTTGCCTAGGAAATAAGCTCAAGAGAGATTCATTCAAATACCTCAATGGTAACATTTGCTAGGACTTCAGGAAAAACCCTTGAGATGTCCATGAAAAACAGAATTATAAATTCCACAGATGACTGATGTATTAACATAAAAGTCTAGGATTTAAATATTCTCATAAGTAGGATAAAGCCCAGCTTAGTTTGTTATGGATATGTGTTCGTAATTAATCCTGTAGTGGTTAATGCGATGTGAGACCAGAGTGTAGTTTGTCCATGTTTGGACATTAACAGCTTCTGTCTTATAACTAATCTAACTAATGTAAGACAGCTTCTGTCTTATAATAACAGCTCTTTTCTAACTAATTTTGGATAGAATTACAGGTTTTTAGCATCCTTGAGATGCATTCTTCCTGTCGTCGAAGACAAGAGCATCGAGGAGGACAATGAGACCTTTACTTCCTGTCAGATTTATTTGAATTGACCAGTATTTTTAATTCCTTTGTGGATGCACAGACAGAAAGAGAGACATAGCCCTGATTGTATAGGTCTGATTTGCTTCAGAATCCAGGAAATAATCAGTAATCATGCATGCTCTTCCTCAAATCCAAGTTCCACCTCTCACCAGGATAAAATTAGTTGAAAGAGAATAAAAAGAACAAAAACAAGCACTAGAAAACACAACTTAAAACTGAAACAGAAGAGGCCACTTGCTTAGGCTTTGATAAAATAAAGCCTTCTTTGAAGATGTAAATGTATACAGCTACAAGGGAAAACCATGATCAGTTCTCAGGTTCTGACTGAAAGTGCTGCCTAGGCTGAACTTGTCCCATGCTTCACTCAGCTAATTTTACATTGGAGACCCAGCTGAGCACTAGAAATAAAAAGCTATCACACTTTCCTGTTCTGTAAACTTGGCAGTATCTTTCCTCTGAGCTCTTCCCAGCAGTGTCTGCCCCGAGAGTCTCTGCAGTTGTTTGGATGGTGTTACCTCCGACAACCAATGCTGGCTGACATAAAATGAAGAAAACATCTCTCTTTGAAATATGATCTACCCAAAATAATTTTGAACACCAAAGTAGCTCTTATGTGGAAGTGTTGAGTGTCCAAAAATCATTAATTGCCAAAGCATTTAATGAATATTCTGCTGCATATAATTTTAAGCAAATCAGTTAATACACTTCATACACTAGTTGAAGGAAATATCTTTAAAATTGTTGAAGAAAATAACCTTTAAAAACATGCAGGCTATGAAAACATAATGATACAAAAGAGAAAATAACACATCCTAGGAAACATTTATTTAAAACAAAAAGTAAATTTGGGGTAACTTTTAGAAGATTAATTAACCCTTTTTCAGTTACGTAGCATTACCTCAAAATGCATAGAAAAATTAAATACAGTGTAAGCACACTTTCTCATAAACTTATTAGGATTTGCAGAATAGCATGAAATAATAAGAACAGACTTCATGTCAATTAGTGCTGACATGAAGCTATGAAATTTTACTTTGTAAACAGCAAAAAGAAAAGTGTCTTGCTCAGAACCTGATCCAGTTCTAGCTTTAGACAAAGAAATAGTGGGAAAATCCAATGGAAAACTACAGATCACACAAAAAATAAAGTGATTTTAATGTAAACATATATTTAAGATAACAGATAGCTTAAGACAATATATAAAACTTAGAATAAGGACAATTGTTTTTATTATCACAGATTATTAAGAACCTGATTCATGATCTAATTGTTATTGTGCCAGATGCTGTACAGATAAAGAACAAAAGATAATCTAAAAAAGGGATATCAGGATATAAAAATATCAGGAATAGTAGTCTGCAGGAGAATGAAGTATGTTGACTTCATTGCTAACAAATATAGAATTCAATTAGGTATTCATATGGAAGGATTTCTGTCTTAAAGGATAAAGAGATTACAGAAAACCTGAAGGATTTCTTTTGCATGAGTCTTCACAGAGAATTGCAGAGACATACTTTCCTACATGTAGTGACGGTATCAGATGATGGAACAGGTCAAGAAATTAAATTTAAATAAATCACAGCAACCAGATGACATTCACCTAAGATTAAGATTTATTAAATAACTAATTACTAAGCTACCTATATTGATGCATAAAATAATGTAATTTATGTATAGCATAAGCCTGTATGTTTTTCAGTTTATATCCTTCTTGCCAAATAGGTTGTCAAAGGTATTCCCAAGAAGTCTACACCAGTGAAGTTCTTTTCCATATAAATCCTTGTCCCATTGCTCTTATGTATTTTACAGGAGAAAGGTGTGGATTCTCACTTTTAGGTTTTGCTTGTGTTGCTTTTTCATTAGACATTCATTATTTGCTGAAAAAAAAAAATTATCTCTGGCAATTCTTATGCACAATTGTCATGTTTTAGGCAGAGCATTCTCCAAGTTAGTTTACTCCTGCTAAAATCACATGCTGCTTCCCCTCCCTCTCCAGCTGGAGGCAGGAAAGGCAAAGATCACAGGTGGAGATAAGAACAATTTCCTGGAAACAGCAATGAGATAAGAAAATGAACAGTAACAGCAACAATAATAACTAAAGGTATAAGGAAAGAAGAGATTGATATAGAAAGGCCCCAACAATAATATCAGACCATTCTATCTGCCATGTTTTCTCAGCAGGAAACCTTTCTTCCCAGAAGAGAGTCCCTTCCCCCTGCCCTGGCAATGACATGAGGTGGTACCGAGTAATCTCCCTTCCAGTTACTGGAACCCTGCCTTGCTGGAATCAGGACAACAAAGTAGGCTACATTGTTTAATCCAGAATAATTTCACTATATTACAGACAACTGTATGTCTGTATATATGTTTATACTTCTGTGCTGTTGGTTACTATTCCATGACTACTTGAAAACAGTTAGTTTATATAGACAAATCTTTCAACAATCTTGAAAGCTACTAANACTCTGGGAAGGGCAGGGGATACACAGGGGCAAACCATTTTATAACTAATTAACATAGAATTGCCTTAATAAAAAATAGAACAATCAAATAAACTCGAAAACAGAATGCCACACTAAGGTTCAAGCGCTGACTATATCATAAAGTTCACTCAGTCTCCTACAGTGCTGTTGCACTCTGGTCTTCATAGCACATCCACAGGTCTGTCTTTTCAGAACTGTCAACTTGCTGCAACAGCTTTTCTAATAAAATTAAAATTTCCCTAGAAACATGGAAAGGTATTTTCTATATTCTCTGGTGTTGCATATTCAATGATTGTTTTTAGAATATTATGTCAGATATATGATAATTTCCTGAAAAAGCAGATTCTAACAGTTGTCCTCATCAGTCAGACAGACCTGATCTTGAAACCTTAAAACAAAATGAAATCAACCTAAATGCTTGGCAACACCAATATTACAGCATATTTAAAGAGGAAAATAGAGGTTTTGAGATCCATACAGGTATAATACATACATACACAATATACATGCATGTATAATACAGGCACTGGTGAAGCTGCACCTCAAGTATTGTCTCCAGTACTCCTCACTTCAAGAAAGGTGCTGCAACATCATCAGAGTTCAGCAAGAAAGTTTGTGAGTGGTCTAGAGAGTAAGTCCTATAAAGAGTAGTTGGGGGAGCTGGAGTGGTTTTCCATGGAGAAAAAGGAGGCTTAGTGAAGATCTTATCACTCTCTACAATTATCTGAAAGGAGGTTGTAATGAGCCTACATCTCCCAGGCAACTAGTGACAGGACTTGAGAAAATGTTTGCCAGTAGGGGTGGATAATAGGAGCAATATTTTTATTGAAAGGGCTATCAAATATTGGAATGGGCTGCATAGGGAAGTGGTGGAGTCACCATTCCTGGAAGTGTTCAAGAAATGACTGAACATGGCTCTTAGTGCTAAGGTTTAGTTGATATGGCTGTATTCAGTCAAAAGTTGAATTTGGAGGTCTTTTCCAACTTTAATGATTTTATGATTACATGATTTGGTGATGGTCATATACCTGCTCAGGATTTTGGGGTTGTGCTTAAATATTTGTGAAATTTTCATCTACTGTGTGCCTCTCATAATAGCCGTGACTGGCTGTAACATGAGATATCTTTTATTTTGTTTTATTATAGTGTTGTTAGCAATTGGTTAAGTATTCTAGTCACGGACTAAATTTACTAATCTAATAAGATTGTCATCTCTCCAGCCATATATCTGAAATATTTTCTGCTTTCTCTGATATGTATTGTCTTAAGCTTGACTAAGAGTGTTTCTCATGAATTAAAAAAATCGTAACTCAGTGTGTCCTTTAAATTGCTTAAAATTATAATGCAGAAATTTTCTGTGTCAAAGACAATGTAACGCAATGCTGTTTGTTACAACAGGCTCTGTAACATTATGGGACCAGTCATCTGGTAACAGACAGGGTTATTTTCCTTTTCTTCATTGATGACCCAATGTCTTTTTGCTTGCATTTTATTTCACAGACATTAACACACTACCTTGAGAAGGTTCAAATGTATAATCTCTCATTTTTCTTTGTAAAAGGCAGCACTGCAAATTTATTCTTTCCATTTTGCCTTTTTATTTTAGGTGAGGAAAGGGGGTGAGAGGCGTAGTGTGAGTGTAATAGTATTGAATTAAACCATAGAAACATCAAATCATAGAAAAGTTATCTGTTTATAGAAAATTAATGTCGGACCTTTTAGGTGGTTACGTCAAAGATGTTTTCTTCTGAATCTCCTATAGAAATGCAGAGCATAAATTGGTTACTTTGGATTGCCTGTAGCAATAAATATTGTTCTAATGAAAATATGCATTCAAAAGTCCATGGATTTCTACATGACTTTTGGAGTTTTTTGAAATCACAGCAGTCAATTTAGTTGCTCTAATCTTTAAACCTAAGGGTCTAATTCTGAAAAACTCTTTTGATATGTTTTCATCACTTTCCTATGATGTTTGCTTGGAGAGAACTATAGAATGTTGTGACAGAAATTCATATTAGAATAAGATTCATCCTCAGCTTTCTGAGACTCAGAAAATTTGTTAGGCATTTATTCAGTTCATGATTGCATAACTCTGAAAAGACTCATTAGGTAAAAAAAAAAATCTTATTTCCATACAGGACACATTATGGTCACTGTGCAGATGATCTTTAAAAATACAGTTAAAAATTTAGCATATTCAAGTTCCTCAGTACCAGAGTAGCCATAAACCTATTTTCTATTTAGCCATTTAACACAATTATTTACTCTTCAAGAGATATACAGTTACTATAGCAACAGCTACATTTACAGTCCCAGAATAGATGGAAAGCCTAATCTGTCCAGCCAGTAAAGCAAAAAGCCTTTTAAAATGTAGTTTATCTGTTGCCTTTATAACAGAAATTAGTGGCACTCAAATTATGAACCATGATCTGGTTGCAGACTGCCAGCTTTGATCTTGAAGGCAACTGTTACACCCAGCTCATGGTTTGACTGCATGTTCAGTAGATTCGACAAGTGACAGTAATATACTCTTTTATTTTCTTCTTTTATTTTTTTTCTTTAGACTATGATAAGATGACAGATGAAGACAGAATAAATGAGAGAATCTTTAGCTGACTCCTTTTGTGGTTGAAATGATCAGTAACCTAGGGTGAAAAAGAGCTACCTTTCATATAAAATGTTAATTTAATAGCAATGAAATAAAAAAAAAATTAGAAGCAGTATTTTTTTAGAAGTGTTACAATTTTCCTTACAAAAGATACAAATTAGAAAATTTTCAAAAGAGAGTTATATAACTCTCGGCAGGCTTCCTTACTACTCAAGGAATTTGTGTGTGCAAGTTGATATGAATTGGTTTTACAGATTTAATTAGACTCAAATAAGATATCACTGTATTCAGCAATGTGCTTGCAAAATCTACCCTACATTACCTTATGTGCAGAGCCTGGGTTCTTCAAAATAAAAATATTTGCTACAAAAATGATAGTAAGGTGATCCATTTGGATTGTGCATTTTTGTATTAAAGACGATATTAAATAATTGCTCTTGTTACTAAATTACCAAACCTTCTAGGTGTCTGCACAAGGATTTATGTGAGGAACAAAGCTCTGTTGGTCTGTGCATCAAATGAGTTGAGTATGATCTGTCTTCTGTGTCAACAGTGAGTCACTGAGGTTGGGTCAATCAATGCCTGGCTTGCTCTTCCTCTTCATCTCTGGCCTGCAGGTGTTGGTGACGTGGCATATCAAAGAAACACCTCAACAGACCCATTTTGCTTGCAGTCATTAGTAAGAATGGCTGTGTTCTGGCCTTAAAGTGGTGGATATTCTTGCTCTTCATAAAAAAAACCAAAAAACCTTCGATATATTTTTACTGTTTTTGATATTTCAATGCTCTTAAAAATAATGTTAATCCTAAAATGTTTTACCTCCGGCATTTGTCATTGTTCTTCCATTTGGATATACATGATCTTATGAAGAAAAAAACTAGGAAATTTCTGCAGTATAAATATACTGCCTTAGCTGATTTTCTTTTATTATTGCAAAGACTGAAGAAGAAACTTTTCCTGACAGACACAAGAAACCCTGTCTTGAAGTTTGATTTTCACTTTTTAAAGAAGTGTTTCTTGGAGCTTTTGTTTATGATGTTTCCAATAAAAGAAAGTTCCTCTGTATTCTTATGCAAGGAAAGCATCTAGATTCATATGTTTGAAGAAAGCTGGAATATTTTCAGGTTTAAGGGCTCCTGGTGGGAGTTCAGGTGAAACAGTCTCTTCAGATAAGAAGACTGGAAAATAGTCAGTGTTTCCAGATGTACTAAAAAGATCTCTAATCAGTAGCACATCCTACTCCCTATGTCTTGATTACTGCATAGTAGGTAGATATTTGGCATCCAGCTGGTCTGAGATTGGAAAAAAAAAACAAACAAAAAAAAACCCAAACAAGCTATGGCAAATTATAATGTTAGGATTAAGCAAAAATTATCTTAAAACTAAAACCTTTCCATTTCTCTAATTTGCAAAGAAATAATATTGCATAATGTGTGTGATTTTAACTGAAAAGATGTATCAAAAGGTGCAGTCATTGGTTGTATCTCATTTCACACATATTTTAAAAATTACGATAATTTGCTAAAAAAAATGGTTATTAAGGAAGGATGTGGAATGGCACTTCATGTTCTTCCAGTGCACAGAGCTGAACTGAATAAAAACAGCTGTAAATTAAGAAATGCAGGATTTCAAATTCAGGCTTCTAAATCCAAGAAGTACTGAAATACAGAACACACTCATGCAATCTTAACTCTGCCTTCATTAGCAGCAGTCCAATCTGGTCATAAGATGTGCATTTACTTTTTCATGGGCAGAACAAATAGGAAATGTTTAGCCCTATATTAGAATGAATTAATTCGATCTCAAGGCCTCCTTGTAGTAATCAATGAGTTGTTCCTTCTCTCTTTTGTATTCTTTTCTACAAGGTTAGCGTTAAAATTTTAAGTTGTAATCATCATCCTCAATCTGAGCTTTATTTTTTACTGCAGTTACAGTACTTTCAAACACACAAAAAGGGTATCAGTGTCTCCACTTTGTTTTTCTCTCCCCAGAGACTTGAACACCTCCCCTCATATTCTCCCTATCATCCTGTTACTTAATAATTTGTGTTCTCCTGAAAAGCTTTTCCATGCATAATTCACACCCCTGCCCCTCTTTATCCACTCTTAAAATTCTGTCAAAATTTCTTTTTTGGATTGCATTTCTTAAGAGTAGAAATGAGACACCTTCCCTTTTCCTCTTTTAACAGGACAGGTTTGAGCTGTAGGTGTGCAGATCTGCTGGATGGGCTCTCACATGATTTTGTGTTGCTGCTGATGTTCATCCTTAGACTGCCATGAACTTGAAGAAGGCAACTCTGCTATCTTCCACCTCATGTGAGCGTTGCTTGGCTCTGCTCCCCAGGTGTTTGGATTGCATAGGTGAACATGAGGAACCAGTGTTGGAGAACAAATCTTGCGAATTTTCAGTTTTGACGCAAATGAAGTAATTGTGGCTGTATTTAAAAAGTAAAAAAAAATAACAAACCCAAACAATTCCACAACCAAAACCCATTTATGCCAATAAAAATATAATTATGCCAATTATAATAAATTATATAATTTATGCCAATAAAAAATATAATTATTTTGTTCAAATACATGCAAAAATGTTAAAATGTTGATACTTCTGACCTGTAGACCACACTGAGAAAGGTGAAAGAGGAGTGAGACGATTATGTGCTGGGAACGTTTTACTCAGATAACTTACATTTGAATCTATGTGTGTAAGTTATACAACAAAGCCAAGGAAGTGAACTTGCTCTTTAGAACTTCAGAACACATATAGAAATATTGACCTTTGAACAGCAGCGTTCTCAACATTAAATACAAGAAAGCTGGGATTTCTCTACAGCACTTCTCACATTTGCAATTTTCTTCTTTATCTTTGAAGGGAAAATTCTTCAGTCCTTGTTCTATCAAAACTGCCAGTATTAATTATTAATAGGAATTTTGTTCAATGAATAATGACAGAGATGGCGCTCTTTGTTCTCAACAATTATTTATTTTCGGTCTGTGAAACTCTTCAGTTATATCTTCTTTTAGTTTTGGATCATGCATTCCTTATATTTCCTTGTCATTTATCTCTCAACCTTGGTTATCACACAAAAAATATAACTTCTAGCTGCAGTTTTGTCTTCATCTCAGGTTCCTTTTTCTCAGTATTAACTCTCATTAGTCCTTAACTGTCAATTTTAGTTTCTATTATTGCTTTGAGGAAAAATACCATAATTATATAGAGCACCGAATATGTATTGCCTGGGTTAACATTTAGATTCAGTATTACAGATATGAATATTAAAAAAGACCTCTTCAATTCAAAAAGTTTAAATCACTTCTCAAATATTCTGATCTTATGTCTGAACTTTTAAAAAATATTCTGGAGAAATAATTCATTGTTTTACTTATATTTTTCATAGAGGATTATAAAATAATCTCGTCAGAGTCAACATTTCTCAATAGAAAAAAAGACTAGGTATTTGTCAACAGAAGCATGAAGACAGCATTCAATAATAATTAGTATAGAGAAATGATTAATCCTTTAAGTACACTGAAATTGATTTAGCAATTCAAGTTATTAACAAGGAGATAAAGATTCATCCTTGTACAGTCGTGCTGATACCTTCCTCTTCTCTTATTGCCTTTGCAGAAAAGTCAAATATGGAGGCTTTTTTTTTTCATTTTTTCCTAATAGAAAATAAACTGGAGAAATAAGCATTGTAGCTAAAAAACCTTTTTAAGTTAGCATAAAAAGTATACTTAAAACCAAGTTTAGTCTGGTAAAAATTTTCGATTCACTACTGGAGAGGTTCTCATTTATCAGCTAGCACTCACAGAAGCCATTCCCAGGAAGGACTATGGAAGTGAGTATGACTAATTTCTTGCAGGTACTTTCCATATGGCAGATTCTTTCTGGAGGTTAAAAGAGTAGAATCTAGCACAAGCACAAACTATTCTGTACCTTTTGGCCTGGGAGTCTGGGAATACCATCCAGAGCCATTTAGTTTGCTAACACAGATGCAGAAATATAAACTGGGATCTGATGGTTCTAAATACTACTTGATCTGTACTGTTCATTGCTGCCACAGGAGGTGTCTAACTCCATCCTGGCCACTGTGGTAGGCTGCCTGAATGTGACTCTCAGTGTTCAGAAAATGTCTGCCTTCTTCATAATTTACCTTTTCTTATTGATTTGATAATTGAGTTATGCAGCATTGACTGTAACATTGCAAGGGTGGAATTGTGAGGTTAGAGACCACAGAGTGAGTGGAATTAGAAGAAGTGCCTTTTCAGACATACAACAATATGCCTGAGGAAGCCTCCTGAAAAAGGAGAGGTTGGGTGTAGTGTAAGAAGTCTTTTATCTTTTTAATGTTTATAATTCTCTGAAAATAATATTCAAGGAAGTAGCTCTTATGAAAGACATTCTCAGATACAGCAAATAATGATATTGATGAGAAAAAATTAGTTTCATGGTGGAAGTGTTTAAAAATAAAAGTTTCTTTGAACTCAGTGCGAACCACGTTTAATGAAATTTAAATTAAAGTGAATGGAATAGATACGTAAGAGTTAATCAACTGGAATGGCAATAATATGGAATAGAGGCTCTTTACTTTGAAAGAAACTGCTTGAATGAAATCATCTATCTTGATATTTATTTTTCTTTGGCTGAGGCATGCAAATGTATATTTTGAAAGCCAAATTCTTATCCAATTAAAGAAAATATCAAGGATTTAGATTTTTTTCTGTCTTTGAGAATGTCTCTTCTATAGGAAAGAGAGTTTTCTGCCTGCACTTTTGTGGAAGTACATTTTGGCAGCTCAGCAAGGTCCTTTTTTGTTGTTCTACTGCAGCTGTTAATACATTGCAATGATATAGGTTTTGTCTTTCTTAACATTATCTCATATTTAGCATGAAAACAGTAATCTAAATTTAACACTACCACTTTCTAATTTTGCTAGAGTTTTGCAGGTTGAAACAGAATATAGATAAAATTTCACTTTTGTTGTGATCACATATTCTTTACTTGATTCTTGACCAGCTGGAGGTTTGCCTTAAAATCATTAACAATCTCTCCACACTATGGAAACAAAATAAGAGTAAGTCAAGTCTTGCATTCACTTCAGTGACATATATACAATACATGGTTTTGATTTATTTTCCCTTTTTCTCCTGTAATGTTTGTAAATATTACAAATATTTGTAATATTTATCTGTCTCCTACTGCAACCATATTATTGAGGATATCTTCCCTTAAAAATATTACCTTACTCTATTCCTGGACTGAAGGTTTTTGTATTTATTTTAAATTCATTGTTACTGCTGTGGTTATCTAATTTATATTGGTAAAACAATGGTTTTATTTCATCAATGAACCAAATACACATAAATTATTATTATAGCAATATGGAAAAACTCAAAATCACAGACAACTGTGTTGATGGACCCAGTTTTTGACTGACAGGACTACAAGGCTAGACTACAAGTTTATCCAGAACCATGTCCTGTCCCTGCTCAGTGAACTGTACCAGCTACAGGATGCAGTTGTGTTTTGCCCAGTAAAAT
Source organism: Irena cyanogastra (assembly GCA_013397155.1). Lineage (NCBI taxonomy): Eukaryota > Metazoa > Chordata > Aves > Passeriformes > Irenidae > Irena > Irena cyanogastra. The sequence goes on along the minus strand of VWZV01015334.1, from coordinate 19,188 downwards.
TCCTTAGCAACTTCTACCAATTCTTCTGAAAGAGAAATGTACAGTGTCTTAGCATTTAATAGCTCTTGATAGGTTTTCATTTCATGAAAACAATTAATTTGATTTTGAAAGAATAGCCTATTCTCTAGGGCAGCACGCAATGAGGACAGAACTCTGCTGTCCATATGAAATTCTGGCAGCAGATGCCTGTATTCAAAAGAGGTGGTTGCCACCACAGATTCTCTTTACTTCTGACTCCGTTTTTCAGTGCTAATTGGCTTGGGGTGGACAAGTTGACTGAGGGCAGCCAGACACAGGCTCTCTAAGGCTTCAGCAGTTCACTATTCAGCATGGCTTCAGCAGTTCAAGTGAGAGATGTTGATAAGATCATCCAGGGCTTTATTCTTCATTGATTTCTTAACTGTCTAGGCAGCGTCAACAAGATGCACATTTCAATTTAGTGCCTGTCCTAGGGTATTAGCTGCAAGGCACAGACAAATCAGAAGATGCCACAGAAATAATACACAGTCCCCTTTCTTTCTGTGTCTCTAACCTCATTCAGTACACGAGATCTTAAAAGTTCCTCTGCATAGCAACATTACCACAACTTCAACTCTTGTGTTTGGAAAGAGGTAGCACAAAAGCCCAGGGGTACTGCATTAATGTGTACTCACATGCAGGGGTGGAATTAGGCCATTGCACAGGACTGAGCAGGTAGTCTCCAATACAGCTCTGTGTTATATTTCACAGCTCAAGGTCTCAGTGGACTTGCTTTCAATAGCACAACAGCCTTTATGATCAGACTGGCAGCAATCATGTATTCTGCAGACCTGACACCTAACTTGTACTCACACCAGAAGTCCCTCCCTCCAGCTTCTTTCCTCATTCCATAGCAAAATCGTGCAAATAAAAGAAGTAATTATGATTTACCAGTTTTAACCATAAGGGTTGGTGTTGACTTTAGTGAGGAGTGAATAAAAAAGGTTTCCTCTGAAAACTGATGAGCCTTACAGTGCTTTTATTCCGGGTCCAGAAAATGACACCTGAAGCAGAACAGATGCCCTCTGGGCTCTTGTAAAATTGCAGGACCTAAATCAATCTGTTTGTCTTAAGAGATCCCTAAGAGAAGACCTCTTCAATACTTCCGTAATAGGAACATACCTGCCATGCCATATGCCAGGTGCAATTGCTATTGAGATGATAAGGTGACCAAGTTAATCTCCTTGAACTATGTGCAACATTCTCTCATCAAGAGGAAGTCATGAGTATAACTGACTTCTTCTGCTGCTGGATTACCCTGCTTCTGAAGAGACAGAGGCACAGTTTTTTTTAAGGCACAGATGACACCACCTAAGATTTTCTGGAAGACTCAGAAGATTGATGTAATCATCAGGACAGAGCAGAAAGAAATAAAATAACAGAAGAGGATTTCAGAAGAGGATTCAGTAATGAGGAACATCAAAAGAAAATAAGATAAGCAAGGAAGACTAGGGTTATTGATGTAAAAGGTAGAAGAGAGGTTGGATACAAGAGGGACAGCTACATTTCAGAGATTTGATATCTTGTAGTTGATGTTAAAATCAGAACCATGGATTGATATAACGAAGAGCAAGAAACAACTCGAGATATCACAAGGGCTCTTAACAATTGAAGACCTTCTTATTGGCTGAAAAACTTTGCAGAGTCAAACAGAATCACAGCATCATTTAGGTTGGAAGACACCTCTTGAGATTGCCTAATCCCAATGCCTTGCTCAAGTAATGTGTTCAGGCAGAACACATTGCCCAGGATCATGTCAGTCAGGTTTTGAATATCTACACAGGTGGAGACTCCACAATCTCTCTATTAATCTATTCCAGCATTTGATCACAGTCACAATAAAAGAGTTTTCCTCTACTGAATTTCATGAGATTAATTATATGCCAATTGCTTCCTTTTGTATTACCAGGCACCACTGAGAAGGATCTGGCTCCCTCTCCTTCATTCCATTCAATCAGCTATTTATACATATTGATAAAAAATCTCTTCATGATGAACAGTTCCAGCTCCTTCAGTCTCTCCTCATACAAAGGATGATTATTCTTTGGTGATATTTGTGGCCCTGTGCTGGGCTCTCCACTAAGTCCATACTTTGCTTGTACTGCAGAGCCCAGAGCTGGACACAGTATTCAGATGTCTTACCCATGGTGAGTAGAGATGAAGGATCACCTCTTGACCTGCAGGCAACATTTCTTAATTCAGCCCGAAATACCATTACCTCTCTTTGCAACAGACACATTTTTGGCTCATCACACATGTTGCTTCAACTTCCTGACCATCAATAACCCATGGTCCTTCTCTGCAGAGCTGCCTTCCAGCCAGTTACAGCAGTTTGCTGGTGGCTGGGGTCATTCCTCCCAAGATGCAAGTGCTTACATTTCCATTTGCTGAATTTCATGATACCCCTTTCAGCCCAATTACTCACTCTGTCTAGGTCCACTGTAATGGCCCCTGATCTACTGGCCACTCCTTCCAATTTTGTATCATTGCAAATTTCCTGATCTGCACCCTTCCCCATCATCCAAGTCAGTAACGAAGCGTTTAAACAGTAGTGACAGTATCAGTCCCTGGGGTACCCACTACTGACTTGCCTCCAAACTTTGTGTCAGTGAAGCCTATTTGAAGCAGATTTTGAGCCAAGCTTTAGTTTCCTCCAAAGGTAGTCTGTGATCCAAATTAAGATCAGTAGTTGAGAAACCATCATGGAGTATGTTTCAACAGTGTACTATTGTTCCAAACAAGTATGAGTTTTACTTCTCTCTTCATGTGATTAAGCATAAGGATATTGCATGTAATTTAATTTTTGTCATGTTCTTCATTGTTTGATTAATATCTATATTTATACTGTGATCAGACTACTTCATTTAAAGTGGAAGTGACTGTTTCTCTTTCTTTCCTTACACTGTGATGTAACTTTCTAAATTATATAAAAAATATTGATTGCTCAGGATCCTTTCAGGATTTATAATAGCAAGTCTGAAATAATCCTGGCAAATGTCATACATAAACACAAAGATCTATTGAAGAATAAAATAACCAAGACTATACAATTCCAAAACAGTGAAATCCTATTTTAATAGATTTAAGGAAGCCACAAAAATCATGTTGCCATGACCACCTAGGTGAATTATTTTCTCTCCAGCCTAGTAGTAGTGACAGTTCCTGCACTGTAATTCTTAGAAGTTTCTTATGCTTCCAGTGTTTCTTAGGTTCCTTAACCTCAGCCTTTCCATGCATATCTCCCTAATTTTTCAGCATACTTCAGAAAATACCTACAAGAGAGAATTTATGATGTGAGATTTTCAGAACAACAGTGTGAGGATAGAGCGAACATCTTGTGAGTGCTGGTCTGCATGGACATCAGCCGGATGCACAGTGATGCAGGATCCCCTCTGCCCCATCCCTACTCACATTGGTGGTACCTCTGCATGTGGGTAAGTGGTACAAAATCTTAAAATGAGCTCAAAAACAGTTACGTGAGGGAACACAAGATAATCAAATTCCCATAGGAAATATAATTGAGATGAGGATACGGGATTGTTAATTTTCATATTTAATTATAATGTAATTTTTGTGTGAACTTTTGTCAGAACTGATATTTTTGTCGGAAATGTGACTCCCATACTGCAGCAAAATTTGGTGCCTTTATGACTTGTTTTGGAAGACACAGGGTGACAGTGTTGTGTATGTGCTGCAGGAATTGCTGCTGTGACTGCTAGACATTGTGTGGTTACTTTTGTAGTAGGGATGGGATTGAGGCCTCCAACTCATTTCACAATAGACTATTGAATACCCATCAGCTGAAGCAAATTTCAGTCAGTAGCAACCCGAAATGCAATTGAACTTAATGACCTAGAGGTGCAAGGCTCTGTATCTCATTACCTCTTCCCTAAACCTTCCAGTCCCAGAGTGTTTTCTTCAGTCTTTTGAAAAGAAACATCTATTGTACAGACATAACTGCTGCTGAGTATCTTAGTCATTTAACTTTAGATTGTTGAGTTTCATTATTGTTTATTCCTTTGTCTCAAGCTGAATCATTTTCTATGAATCAGACAAAGCACTATCATTATGATATCATTTATGAAGGCTACATAATTGTAGCTTTTCTCACTAAATCTTTGAAATAGTGCATTTCTTCCTTCACTAAATACTAATTTATTTTCAGATGTGGCTATTACATTATTCTTTTTATTTCTCAAGGAAATCCTTTTTAAGTAGACATCCTCTGTATTTTTCTACAGGTATCTGAATTGTTCATTAGCTTTAACAGTAAAAGGAATTTTCTGAGAGACACTTTATAGAAGTATTTTTGGTATTCAGGTAATTTTTAAGTAAGTTTCTGGTTTTAAAAATTTGAGGAAGAGATATATTTATTTTATACTTGACCTGAACAAAACCCAGAATTTTCTATAGAAGTTATATTTTCATGCATTTATCTAACCTGTTAGTGTTCATCAGTTAGAAATATTTTAGGCACCAATAAACTAAAGCATCAAAGACATGGGAACCTTGTTTTCCTCCAAGTAAGAAGTTTACATCCTGAAATGCAAAGTTCGGCTTCGCATGAAAAGTGAAACAAAATAATCCAAATCCTTACTACTTCTGTACAAAAATATTTTGTCTCATCCCTTAAAATTTCAGGTATATTATTTGAGGGGAATTCTTGTGACAGTGAGCCAAAGACATTATTTAGTGACTAAAAATCCTACTTGGAATAAACATTTAGCATAAATGTTTGTATTCACTCCTCTTTGGAAAAAAAAAAAAAAAGAAATAAAAAGAAATAAAAGAAAAAAAAAGAAAAAAGAAAGAAAAGAAAAAGAAAAAAAAAAGAAGAAAAAGCTCTGTTTGGCGCTTTTTTTTTTTGTGCGTGTGCTTAACTTCCACAAGATTCACAAACCACTAAACCAGAAACATGCTCTTTTAAAGACTATAAGCAGTGAGAGATCACATAGAACAAGATGCCTGGCAGCTGGACAGCCCTCCTACCAATGAACATTGGTACTAATGGCTCCTTTGAACCAGGAACAATTCTAAAACAACTGGGATATTTTACCAGCATTTCCCTTTTTCTTTTTAAAAGTAAAGGAAAGAAACAACCAGCCCAGTTGCATTTCAGAAAAAGATAGACATATCCATTTGCATATATGGTCAATTGAAATTATCTTAAAATCTCTGTATCTGCATTTTCTAGATAGTCAGGCAAGTGGAAGTCTCCCTTAAAAGCGAAATAAACAGGAAAGAAATAAGCATTTTTAACTTGTATTTTCCATTTCCTTTGCTTAATGTACGGATTTTTTATTATGTTAACATCAACATCATCATCATCATCATCATGTCTTTTAAAAGGATTTCATTGACTTGAAACCTCGTATCTGTATAAAATTCTGTATATATAATTTTAATAGATATTTAGAATAATCAAGTATATATGATCCAAATGAAAATTCCTTGTTTTTTCCAAAAAAATGTTAATGGTTTTCAATATGAATGTAGTGGTTTCCCAGGACTTTCTTGCCTCTATATTCAGCAAGACCTCCATCCACAAAATCATTTAATGTATAAAAAGAGTAAAAAATAATATTTTTATTTTTCTCTATAATGAAGTAATGAAGTAAGAGCATATATTGATAAACTATCTGCAGAGAGCTGAATTATGTGAATTATGAGTTTTATTCCTTCTAAGCCACAGGAATGCAATCCAGAATTCTTCACAAAATATCTGTAATGCTGAACAACAGTCCTAAAAAAAAGTACTTTTGTTTGGAATTCCAGCAGAGATGTTAAGAATTTAATGTCTTTATCTTAAACTGCCCTCTCATCCATGAAAGTGGGCTCTTGTGAGCAGAGCTGAGATTTTTAGCAGAGGGAAACTTGTACAGCCATCATCTGTACTGTGGCTGCTTTGTTGATTTGTAGAAAACTTTCGTTTCAATTAAAGCTGTTAATCTAGGCTGTTCCTCAAACATTATACTACCCTTCTTTTTTTTCTTAAGCTATTTATATTAGCCCATAGGTTTATAAAAGTGCTCAACCCTTTTTTAGTTACAATACAACTAGCCAGCACCACAAGACAGAAAACAGAAAAAGAAAATATATCCCACCCAAAAGAAGAATTTCTTTTAAGTCAATCAATGCAATAAATATTGTAGGAATTTTATTCCAGGGGGGTTTAATTTGCCATATTTTTTTAAACATTGAGGTTTGTTAGGGAATATGGTTGTGGGGAAAAGATTGAAGGACTACTATTCATAACATATTTGAAGAATGAAAGTGGTTTCAGACCCTCAGGAATGGGAAGTTCTGATATAGTATTTTTCCCCCATTCCATGGATATTATTTATTTATTTGATGTTAAAGTACCACATATAGAAAATTGAAACAGAATGAAAAATGTCTGTTGTAGACAGCCCAGTTTCTACAGGGTTTTGTTCTTTGTAGGTGAATTTGTCTTTTTGTGTACAGACCACCCTTATCTGATGGTTCCGTCTTCTCATATTCCCTTGCCCTTTTTTTTTTTCCCAGGGAATACAGACAAACCTTCCAAATTTTTTTTTTTAATTTAAAAATTCTTCAAGGATCTGCGTTGCCTTAATTTGCACCAGACAACCTCTAAGTCCCATGTTGCAGTTACTAGCATCCAGGTCAAGGAATACTTGGCTGGACTCTTGCTGCAGCTCAGACAAATAGTCATGGTTTTTCTGAAGGGTCACTCTAGATTGTAGAAAAATGTATGAAAAGCTTGGATAAAGCTCTGCTTGTGAGGAAAAGGTGCTTCTTTTGTCAGGATTGATTTGTCAAAGAGTGGAGTTTGAGATGGGGTTTTGTTGAGAATATTTTTTTTCTCCTCCTGAATTGAGGAGAAAATTCAATATTGTTCAAAATATTTTTAATACAAAACAACTTGCACATGGGAATATTTGCAGGGATTATTAAGAGGTAAGTGGATGAAGACTGGCAATACTGAGGGTACAGGCCATAACAGGGATCTGATAAAAGGGGACTGAGTTTAAGGGAAGATTTGAGCATGTAGATAGAAAAGAAAGGTAGAAAAAAGTAGTAAGATAAGAGGAAGAGAAAGAAGGAGAAGGTGAAGAGTTGAGAATTTTGTGGGTGATAGTTCTTTCCAGCTATAGCTCCCTTTTCATAAGCATTTTCTTGAAGGAGCAGGGCAGGAATGATATGCCAGCAGGGCAGAATGATGTGTTGTCTCTTTAAACATTCCTGGTCTCACCTGATATGAGGTAAGCTCTCTTTCTCTTCTCCTGGGTAAATTGAATGTCTTTTCCCAAACAAGAATGAACATACCATTTTACTCATCTGGAGTGTATTAAGAAATTTTCTGGACTAGATGTTTTGAATGTCTACTTTTACTCATTATTTACTCATTTATCCTAACACGCATTAGGATACCAGGAGCTCCTGGATAGTGTTTGTACAGATCTTTGTGACACTCCCAGTGCAGAAGTCACCACTGCTCCTCTAGGTAGTCAAAATATAGAACTAATATAGAAACTGATACATAGTTAAAGGACAGAAAAATATGTTTTACATGTTCTCCATTACTGTAATTAGGCAGATAAATAGCAAAATATAATGAAAGAACAGGAATAACTCTACTCTTTTGTTTCATCTGTGCTCTTTCTGTGTCGTTTGTTGAAGAGAAATAACTCCCTTAAATTTTCTTTCTTTGAAAATATAAATATTTCATATGACATACCCACTATTTATTGAAACTTCAAAGAAATTTGAGGTGATTGAACACTAAAAATTCACAGGATATTTAGGAATCATGTGATGCAAAGGCTCCTGAAATGCCACTCTCAGCTTCCTTCAAGCATCTCTTAAGGTTGCCAATTCCATACTGCTTGTTTTTGAATTCTCACACATGTACACACTTCTGGAATCAAGCTAAAACTATTGAAAGTGTTCAACTTCAGAAGTGATTTCTCATCGTGTAGATAGCCTGTTGTCCAAGGTGCAAAGTCATATCATCTGAGGAAATGTCTTATTTCTGTGATTAGGTTGATTTTTTTGTTAATAACCTTTCTATGCATATTACTTTTGCCATGTTAATAGCTTTTGCAAACTGACAAGTACACAAAATATAGATAATAATGTCTTTTGATTTTTACAATGCCCAGTACATATACAAATATATTCATGGCAATATTTTGGTATGTTCTATGTTGCTTTTCTTATATTTGTCTATCATGCCCAGCTGAAGAAGGTAATTAAATGTAATCATGTTTATAAAGGGAAAAACAACAAACAAGGAGAGGAGATTGAGGAGGGGGAGGACAAAAAGAGAGTGAGAAGTAGTAGAGGCATTGCCAAGTTAGAGATGAAGGGGGAGCATCTGCTCCAGGCACCAGAGATGAGATTCCTCTGCAGCCCATGGAGAAGACCACACCAGAGCAGATATCCCTACTGCTGCCCCTGAAGCAGTTAAATATTTCCTGAAGGAACAGGATCCTGTGGAGAGCCCATGCTGAAGAAGGTTTGTCCTGATGAACCGAAGTCTATGGGGACAGCCTACAATGAAGCAGGGAAAAAGCATACTGAGGAAGGAGGGATAGAGGGAATTGTTAGGGATTGACCCTAAACTCCATTTCTCATCTTCCTGAGCTGCTCAAGTTGTGAGAGTAGATGAAACTGGAGTGAAGGAATCAAACTGAGCCAGGCAGAATGGGGGATCAAAGATGTTGCTTTAATATTTGTTTCTCACTACTATATTTGTTTCATATACATTTTCATTGGAAATAACTTAATTTTCCCCAAAGAATTAGTCTGTTTTGTCTATGACAGTAATTGATAAGTGATCATTCTGTCTTTTACCTTGTTCTATGAACTTTCTTGTCCTATTTTTTTACCCCCTGTCCTGTTGAGGGATAGAATTGAGCAAGTACCTCCTGGAATTTTGTCTCTTAGTTTAACCCACCAAGATGATGAAAGTTATTGGCAAGTCTGTCTATCACCAGGGATTGATAGGATGTTCTTTGGTTCTGCTGGCCATTTTAATTTCTCAGTGTTGCTGGTAGGAGCTGGAGATACTCTATACTTCTGCATAGTAAGGTAAGGGAACCTCAAAAGTGTTGACATCATGGATGAAGTGTTCATATTATTTTGTAAAATATTTAATCAAAAGTAGTTGCTCATCACTCAGACAATATCACCAGATTGAACTATTCCTATGTATCTATAAGCCATGTTTTCCAGTTCTTCTTGATGAAGTCCTCTCAGTGATGTACAGCTTTGACAACAGGAATCAATTTTCAAACTGCTTCTCTGAAGACGATACATTTTATTTAGCTCAGTAGCTTCCATTGTCTTCCGTAAGATGACCTTGCCCTGCTTAGTTGTTTTCTCAGTTGTGTTTCACTCAGTTTAACAGTCAAAACTGCTGTGGTTTTCTGGAATTATGATATACAATTGAGGCTTACTTTCCTCTGATAGTAGAGAAAAAGAAATGAGTTAACTCTATGAGTTAAAATACCTTGGATCAGGAAAAAGAAGTTATTTTGGATGCTTTCAGGTTGGCTTTACTATATAAGATAAAAAAATCTCAAAACTACATTTTCATTAAATTGTTCACAGAATGTCCATAGCATTCAAATGACAACTTTATAACCTTTGACCTTGCCCTTCATTGTTATGATATACTGTATAATTATTTTATTAGCATTATTTTATCGGATTTTAGAATACTGTTATGCTGCTTTGTTGGCTGTTTCATTGCCTCAAGTAGCATAAGCCACAATGCTTGCAGTGGATTTTTGCAGTTTAATTAGTATGCTGCTGTGCTGTTTTTAGTGGCATGCTGCTATGGTACCTTTAATTGAAATCTTTCTCTTATGACTGTGATAATTATATCACCCTGATGCCTTTAATCTGGCACCATTATATAGCATGTGGCTGTGCTGCATTAACTTCTTGATATTAATCATTTGGATTAGCACCAAGGGATAACCCAGAAGTAAGAAATACACTGGCTCCCCAGCTGGAGTATTTTTTGTAAGGCTATGAATACATGCCTATGACACAGTCAAAGATATCAGGATAAGCACCTTTATGTTACAACTATGTTTTCAAAAACCTTGGAATAATGTATCTACTCAGTCCTTTCCTAAGCTATCTGTATTCCATGAAAGAAATTTTTTACGAATTCTAAGAAACTTCAGTTTTTCTCCTGAAGGAAAAATATATTTCAGTCTCATGGGCTAGTAAATGCATGCAAATTGCTCTTTAGCAATCCTTTTGGATATATCGCAAAATACCAAATACTTTGCACAAAAGTTGACAGATCTTTTTCATGTTTTCCTCCTATTTATTTAATGCATTATCTCAGTGTTATAGAGGGAAATCCAAATCCAAAAACAACAACAACAAAAAAAAGCACAGACAAAATTCATGCTTTTAACAGATGTAGTAGCTGGAGACATGAGTTAATGACATTTGATACAGTAAAAAAATATGCACTATAATACAAAGTACAGTTGAAGAGGACCATCTTACTTCTGAAAATGGATGATTCTTTTTATAGCTCTATCTTCCTTGATCTATTTAGTATTAAGGGTTGCAAAAGTAGCATCTGTGGGAGGTATTGTAATGAATTAAATCCAGTTAAAACACATGCTGATAAATCCGAAGGTGATGTACTATATTAGAGGCTGCAACAAGAAGAAGCAGCAGTGTTGATATATTTTTGTATCATAGAATGGTTGGAGTTGGAAGGGACCTTAAAGGCCGCATAGCGCAAAACTTCCTACCATGGGCAGCGAACTCTCCTCTAGACCAGGATACTCAAAGCCCTGTCCAGCCTGGCATTGAATACCCCCAGGAATGGGGCATCCATAACTTCTCTGGTCAGTCCATTCCGGTGCCTCACCACCCTCACGGTAAAGAATTTCTTTCTAACATCTAGCCTAAATCATCTAGCCCTTCAGCTTAGGGCCATCCCCCTTTGTCCTACTACTAGATGCCCTTGAAAAAGGTTCCTCTCCATATTATTTGTAAAATCCCTTTAGGATTTTACATGAGGAAGACTCATATAAAATCTCCCTGGAGCCTTTTCTTCTCCATGCTGAACAGCCCCTACTCTCTCAACCTGCCTTCAAAGGAGATGTGCTCCAGCACTCTGATCATCTTCATGGCCCTGCTCTGGACTCACTCTAACAGGTCCATGTCCTTGTGTGCCTTGGGAGCCCCAAAAAGTGGCATTCCAGGTGAGTCCTCACAGTGGCAGAGTGGAGGAGAAGAATCACCTCCCTTGACCTACTGTCACATGAGTTTTGACGCAGCCCAGGATGTGATTGGTTTTCTGGGCTGTCAACATGCATTGCCGAGTCACAGTGGGCTTCTTGTCTATGAACACCCCCAAGTCCTTCTCTCCAGGGCTAGTCTCAATCTATTTTGTGCCCAGCCTGTATTTGTACTTGGGATTGACCAGAGCCATGTGCAGCACCTTGCACTTGGCCTTGTTGAACTTCATGAGGTTCACACAGGACAACCACTCAAGCCTGTTGAGGTCTCTCTGGATGGCAACCCTTCCCTCTAGCATGTTGGCCACACAGCTTGGTGTCATCAGCAGACTTGCTGAGGGTGCATACAGTCCCAATAAACGTGTCAAAAAGTGCCATTTCCCATACTGACCTCTGAGGAACACCAAGTGACACTGCTCTCTGCTTGGATATTGAGTTGTTGGCTGCAAGTCTTTGAGCGTGACTATCCAGACAACTTTTTATCCACTGAGTGGTCCTCCTGTCAAATCCATATCTCTCCAGTTTAGAGGCAAGGATGTTGTGCATTTGACTGTCTGTGATATCTGATCATTTTTTGCTACTATTGTAAAACTGCAGCATCTCAAGTCTCTGGCCTAAATTGAATGGTCACAATTACAGATCAGGCTTTTTTCTGACAAACACTGTATTTCTCTATTTCGGATATGTAGTTCCACACCATAGTATATATGCCTTACCTACATATAATCATTGCTTCAACATGATTATACTCATGATGGATATTTAAATTGGGATACTATGTGGTGGTCTGCTAAGTGGCACTGATTTTTTATAACACCTGTTTGCATTCATGTGAGTTGCACTAGTTTTCTATTGGTTTCAATAAAGATTTTAGTGCAGTCGAAGTACTTGAACAAATGCTCCAAACAACCTCTTTTTGCAACTATGAGACATGTCTGTTCACTATTAAATAAATTCAGAACTTGTACGACATAACACCACCTTGGAACAATTTTTCAGATATCTGGACAGAAATTTCCAGTAGTACAAATTGATCTACATTTTACACTGCAATCCCAGCTCTTTGAGCAGAGACTTGAGAAGCAGGACTTCTCTCTGGGAGTAGTTGTGATTTTAAGATACTTTTTGTTAAATGACTTGTTAGTCTTTGCCAGCCATGAAATAAGTAATTTAGTAAGTTTATAAAGAGTTGAAGGAATCAGAACTGTTGAGGTTTTTAAGTGGCTCTGCAGAGAAAGACCTGGGGGTCCTGGTAGACAACGAGCTGTCCATGAGCCAGCAGTGTGACCTTGTGGCCAAGAAGGTCAATGGTATCCTGGAGAGGATTAGGAAGGACATTGCCAGCAGGTCAAAGACAGGGATCCTCAACTCAGTCCTGGTGAGGTGACATCAGGAGTGCTGTGTCCAGTCTCTCCAGTTCAAGAGATACATGGAGATCCTGAAGCGAGTCATGCAGAGGACTGCAAAGGTGATGAGGAGGACCTCTTTCACAAAGAAAGAAGACTGAAAGGGGATCATATCAATGTTCACAAGCAACTAAAGGGAAAGCGCCAAGAGGATGGAGCCAGGCTCTTCTCAGTGGTGCCAAGCAATGGGACGAGAGGCAATGAGCAGAAACTGAAACATATGAAGTTCCATCTGAACACGAGGAAGAACTTCTTTACATTGTAGATGACTGAGGTTTCCAACAGAGCTTGTAGAGTCTCCCCTCTAGAAATATTCAAAAACTGTCTGGACACAATCCTGAGGTAAAATGTCATGGAAAAAATAATGTACTTTTGGTTGCTTGCATTGGCTTTTATCGTGTTATGCAACAGAAACTCCCCTGCACACTTACAAAGGAGCACAGAGAGACTATGGCAGGTTGAGTAACCCAAATAATAATCTCCCGGGATATCAGGCCATCAAAGCCCTTTTTCCACAAGCCCAGAGGAGCACAGGGGTACATGGCTGGGCAGGGTAATCTCAATATCCAGGTCAAAGAGAAAAAAATCTCTGCCTATCCAAGGACTGTTGCAGGGGATTCTCAGCACTACACACCCATGGAACACACAGCACCAGTAGTCAGACATAAGGCCTTATGGGCCACCTCACAGATCAAGGGGATTACTACCCAGGGGCACTGAACGTATTATGGGATTCATGATGGGAAGAGTATTTGGGATTTTGGGGAGCCTTATTATTGGTTGTTTAAAGAAAAACCAAGGCCATGGAAAGAGAGAGATTAAGGTTTGGGGAAGGAAAAACAAGAAAACAGGTGGTTAATTGGATAATTAAGGCCAGTCCTGTTTGAACAATTACCTGGTCAATACTTCCCTCTCTGTGGCCTCATCACTGCAGTTCGTCCTGTCTCCTCAGTTTAAGTCCATTTTTCTTTCCACGGGTGAGGAATTGACTGTGTATGTGTGAGTGTATGGGGTGTGCCAGCAGCTGGAGACACGGGTCAGGGCAGTCCATGTGCTTAGGATTCCAGAGACTGGAGCAGGTGAATCTCCATTTATCAGTGTGTGATTGCTAGTGAAACCAGATCTGATGAGTGGGATAATTGCCCTGGGAGCCATGTCTTTCTCTGAAAGTAAGGCACCTGAAGGAGTTAGCTCAATATATAGAGATGCCTTTTGAAATTGCTATTAGTAGGAAGGCTGACATAAGAGCAAAATATGTTTTAGAATATGGCTTCATTATGCCAGCTAAAGACAATCAGTGTAAAAAGTGTTTACATTTTTATAAAAAAACTTCGATTTAGGTTAACACATTCTCTCAGCAGTACTGTTCATTATCACATATTTTCCAAAAAAATCTTGAAGTTAAGATTTTTTGGACTTAGTTTTATTGTTAAAAAAATTAAGAAGCAGCTAAACTGAATTTAGACAAATGTGAACCCGAGTCTTACAGATCAAATCAACACCTGTGAGGATGCAACCAGTTTATGTTTAGCTGTCTTTCAGTTCCATCCACTCTATTCAGCATTTTCTCTAAATTCAGCAGGAACAATATAGTTAATTTTACTTGTTTAAGAGTTAATGATATAGCTTAGGTGTAGGTCTGTGTTTTTATAGGTTTTCTAATGTTTTTTTCTAATTATTTTAAAATTGCTTTCATGTGCTTTGACTAGGGACCTGGTATTAAGACAGTCTGGCTATTTTAGTGCTAAGGTAGATCTGGTCTATGTTTCTGGTAGTACAAACATTTTATCCTTAAAATAGGATAATCTACTTACAGGGAACTCAGATACTCAGTGAAAAATCCATTACTGTACATTTGAGTTTAAGAAAAGCTAAAACCACTTCATTTATTTTAAAGAAGAAAGGGAGAAGCTCATTTCTACCACCTCAGAATAATTCACACTGACACATTCTTTTTTCCACATGGAGGTGTTCACCCTGTCCTTTAGTTTTAATGACATCAGGTGAGGCTGAGGAGATATTCAACAACTGAAAACTCATTGTCAGGATTTGCTAAAATATGTTATAGATTTTTAGCTAAACTACATAAAGAGATCAAACATATTTTAATATACTTTACAAGAAGTAAGGGCACATACACACAAAATAAATTACTTCTATTTTGATGGAAAATACACATTCATATTCATATGTTTGTATGGGTGTACTTATGGTTATGTGACAAAGTAAATTCATATAAACACAATTTTGTAACGTGGGTTTATTTATAAGCATTTTGCATTTCACTGTTTGCATGTGTGTGTGTATGTGTCTGTATGCATACGTATACATAACATTCTCTGTATCTGATCGACAGATGATGGTAAGACAACATTTTGTACACTTGCCTAAGTGCTAAAAAGAGGAAATGATTTACATTTGCACTCCAAGCTGCTGCCAGAAGAGCCTTTCTACATCACATATTTCAATCTGCAGTATGCATGTGCCTGCATACACATCTCAAATACACCATATCGCTGCCACAACACCACTGCTTTTAAAAATTATGATTCCTTTTTCCGAATATATTTCTGACTCAAAAACTCTTTTTTTTTCATGTATTGGTATCAGATGCACTCCGGAAAACTGGGGAATAACTGCAAAAGTCTAATGCCACTTGTGCAGATTTCTTTAAGAATAACATATTGACCAGTAAGGAAAAAATTATAGATGTGACCAGGGATACATTTTGTTGTGTGCTGGATTTTTTAAAGATAAAAACACATTTTTCAAAATTTGAGCATATGAACAGCTTGTATCTTTGCTTGAGATTACAAAAGTTTAGAATCAGCTACAGAGAATAAGTCATCAGTAGTTCTATCTCAATTACAATTACTCTAAATTTACAACAGGTAAATTTCTATTCTGAGGTCCTATTTAGCTTGAAAAGACTGCTCAATCTCCTTCAGAACAATTGCAGTAGAAATCCAATTGTTCTTCCAACTGCCTGTTGTAAAATTCCAGCTACCTAAGCTAAACAAATGCAGCTGAGAGCTGTTAGATGTGTTTACCCAGAGCTTTTCAGAGATCAAAGAGGGGGAAAAAAAGCACATCTGTATATTGAATTAAACTTTTTACTTTACTTGGAAATAAATTTTTTTAAAAAGCATTATTCCTTCCTCATGAAGTTTTCCCCAGAGACCCCCACTTTTGAACTGTGCATGCACAATTTAAGGCACTTAGCCTTAGGAGGGGCCACCTCCTGCTGTAGATGAAGAGCTCGACACCAGGACTTATGTTAAATTGAGGCATGTACCTCCTCTTCCTTCAGGTCCTGCTTTTTGTCCTGTAACGGGCATTGGAATCTTTGGTCTCCATTCAGATGCACTTTTCTTAAAATGTTACCACCTGTAGGCTACTGTTACATTATTTCTTTGAAAATCCTGAAAACATGAGGGTAGTTTTGTTCAATTTAGCTTTACTGGGGGTATGTGGTTTTACAGACAAGAAAGAAAGTGCTGGTTTTTTCCCCCTTGAGATGCTATTATGGCCATGGGCATCTCTATGTCTGGTTTCAAAAAGTGAACTTTACAAAAACACAAAATGCCCCTGCCAGAATAACATGTTTTATGCTTAGTGTGTCATGAGAAAAATGATGACCTTAAGGTGGTATCCTGTTTGTGCATACATTTCTCTCTGAGCTCTACGGAGGAGTGTAACGTGTCACTAAGTCCTGATTTGGGAACAACTTTTCTCTCCTCACTATTTAGGGCAGAGACAGAAAGTATTCATGCTCCTTAATGACACAGTCTTTTAGAGTCAAAGCAGTTGCATATAGACACAAAATTGCAATGTCTCTTGATTTTAGGATATATTATAATAAAACATTTAATCCCAAGCAATGGATGTATGCTTGGTGTGTGTTAATACCTTATCAAAAGCAAGGACTATAAGAAATTTAGGCTATCTATAAGCTTGTGATGTATTGATTTTAAAATTAGGATAAACATTAAATAATTTACTGTAACTTCATTGTAGTAAGCTATTTCCAAGTATAAAAAGAATAATATGCTACCTAAATAGATTCTTGTTATGTGTTTGGATTAGCAAAAAAACCCGAGGAGTATGAGTGCAAAATCTATTCCTCATTGGTCTCACTGCAAAAAATGGTGTCACTTTATTTTCTAAGGTGAAAAATAATTTTTTTGTATTTGCGTCATATTTTATATTAGTTTAGTAGTATAACGTTTGTTTTCCAGTAAAAATAGCATTTATTTGTCACGTACACTTAATTCTTGATTGCAGTGGGAATCTTTATTCACTTTTCATGTGTTTATGTCTATCAGTGAAAATCGTCATACCAGAAGAACTACCACAAATGTAAAAAATAATGAATTCCAGAATTCAGAAAAATTTTCAGATCCTAATGTGGTTCTGCTCTTTTACTCCATGTGACCGGGTTTCAACAATGCTTTTTATATACATGTACAATTTTATATACATATTCCACATTTATGGCTTTATAATTTAGCCTTTCTAATAGCTAAATTGCAGAAAGATTCCAATACATAGCTTTTTTCTATATATATGAAGAAACTGTTTGTAATTCATTCTACCTAATTTTGGTGAAGTAAGTTTTCTTTTAGGATAAACCCAAAAAGCTCTTTCTGAATGAAATTTAACAGGACTAATCCTATGACCAAGCGATCTAGCACTTATAATGGGTGGGATAAATGTTTTCAAACCTATGCCAGAGCTTATCCCTCCTTAAAGCCTCTCTGTGTCTCAAAGCATGCTGTCCTCCATGAATACAAGAGGACCTATGGCCCTTATCTTCAGCCTCTACTGGCATTCAGCAGCAGTCTTGGCATTCTTGTTGAGAATGAAGAGAGGCATTGCTTCCCTCTCCATTCTCAATCTATGTGCATGTTTCCAAGATGTTACGTTTCTGCCAGAACAGACAGTTTAAGTACCAGAATGGATTTTCACCTCTTTTGCAGTCATTGATGTCCAGGATTAGGGAGTACTTCACCTTTTCAGAAGAACTCCACTGTTTAAAAAAGTTGTCCTGAACAATAGTAACTTAATGTGGGGAAATGCTCTTTTGCTAGTGCTCTGAAGGGGCAAGGCAATAAATTTAAAGCCATTAGGTCAAAAAATTCCTTCAAATTTAGACAGAACACTGAACTAGTGATGTGTTTTTTAAGTTAAAGCAGATTTCCTGTGAAACAGCTAGAAATATCAGAAGAGGAGTTTAGGCATATCTGCACTCATCCATGTCCTTTAAGACCCTGAGTAAGGATGGAGAATCTACTAGGTTTGTTAAATTCCTTCCTTAAAATTTCACTGCTGGAATCTGGCCAAAAAAAAAAAAATTCTTCTGGCGCAGTACTACTGACTCTCAGTACTATCATACAGTAAGGGAGAATATTTTTCTTGTAAAGGCTGTGGAGGAAGTACAAAACTGAAGAAGCAGTGAATAAGACCATTAGAATATGAACCGTTTTGTGTGCTTAGGGAAAAACGCAAC
>VWZV01015332.1:260541-279063 GCA_013397155.1 Irena cyanogastra | reverse complement strand
TTGGCTCCTCCCATTTATAACAGCTCCTTAAATCAACACCTACTTAATTAATCCTCTTTTTAGCCTTTGCTTCAAAAAAGTACAACAAATCCAAGTATCCTCAGTATTCAACATTTCCAGCTTCAAATTGGAAGAATCCACAAGAAGAAAATCTTACTTAACAAATTTCTGGCACCTTTGCAATGGTTATAGTACTTACTTTACATGTCTCTTTTTAGGGTACATGCAATTTTTTTTCCAGGAGAAAACTGTTCAGTCAAACATTTTTCCTTGAATGATAGGAAAAATGTTTTATATTGGCTTTCTCATTAGCTTTCATTTTCTTGTTATGCAAAAGCAACACTCTGAAGTTCTACTTTTAAATTCTTTCAATTAGTATTTGGTTTGGAAAGATATACAATTAAGACTAAGTATTTCTTTACTCTATTTTCAGTGCCATTAAACTAATTATTCCTCAAATCTCAAACTGTGTTAAATTTATCCAGCATTCAATTAGTACCAGAGTAATTGTTTTTATTAATGGACTGTTTATTGAACAGTGAGTACGCATGAAAATATCTTATGGGAAGTGGTTTCCTTCCAGATTATGATGTTAATCTTTTGTTTGAAAGTGCAGTCACGGTCCATTTGGGCCTCTCTAATTTATAGCACTGTCTACTCTGTGATTTAAACTGCACTTCATGAACTCATTAAGAAAACATGATAAACAATTTCCTTTTTTCAGAGCAGTATATTACATTCACTTATTCACCATTTCAAGTGATAGCATTTCATAACTTATAACCCATAACCCTTAAGATCATGTGGGGGATAAAAAAAACATTATTTACCTAGCTGAGGGTGTGAATGTTCATCCTTCCATCTTTGTCACAATGCAAATGTCCTCTGGGTGACACCAGGAAGGACAAAAGCCTCAGTAGTCTAGCTGCTGTTAGATCCACTTCAAAAGCTTTCTGGGCTAGCTGGCCTTTTATACCTTACAGTTTAGAGGACTGGTATCTACCATTTCCATAAGTTAGTGGATTCTGATGATACTGTCAGGGTAAACATAATTTCCAGAGGAGACAACAATCTTGCAGGAGACAATTGCTGCGTAACAGCCCTGTAACTCTTTCTGGCCACCTGCCCTGCCTACATGAGGCTCCTGCTTTGACCTAGTCACACTATTCCTGGTATCTATCAAGTCTTGGCATGAGCTAGCTTAGCCAAATTCTAAGCAGCCATTGAACAAAAATTCACAAATGCTCAGTAGGCCATTTTGATGTTTAGGCCATTCAGTCATTGGAGCGAGGAGAATAAGTCACCTAAAAATAACTTACAGTCAGATAGCAAATTTCTCACAAATAGGAAATGTGTTAAGAAAATGGTAGAGTAGTACTTAAAAGTCCTGTATCCTACTTTGCCTTCTTATTGGGGCTAAAGGCTCAAAGGAATCTAATCCTTTACTAGGGGTGAGGAAGGGGTTGGAATGATATTTGATCTATATTTTGAGTCATTCCTTTAGAAGCTATAATTCTTATAGATTCCAGAGAAAAACCTTAAATGGATATTCTTTCAGATTTGCAGTTTTAATTTAGCAGCTTTGAAGTATTGATCAGTTTTTCTTGAAATTAAAGTTGTAGTGGTTATATAAAACAGAGAAAGTTTTAACATGTCTAAAAAGTTAGTCTCCTTGTCTTTGACTTTCCTGAAAGACTAGGAATATTTCTGTCAGGCCTAGTAATTACAGGAGAGTCAGGATGTTAAAATTAGAGCGCTGTAATAGGAAATAAATTAAGAATTATCTACATATGCAGTGTAATACTCTAAAACAAGAAGTAGAATCGATTACTCCTATGATGTCTGTGGTTACTAATATGATGGTATACAGCACAAGACAGAGAGTAAAATAAATTTTTTGCTCTATCCAAATCTCCAAGAAAAGTTTACATGAAGAAGTCCACTAGTAGACATAGTAGGTAGTAATTGTGCAAGTTGAGTGGACTGTAGCCAGTTACAGTCCTAACATCCTTGTAAAATAATGCACAGAAAAACATTTAAATTTAGGGTAGTCTTGTTCAGCTGTGGCCAAGAATGGAAATACTGTTAATGTAATGAGAACACAATTCTGTTATGTTTCTGTGGAAGTCATGCCCTCAGACATGTTTTAATTTTTTTATAAGAATAACAACAAATATGGTTTGAATTATTTTTTCATTAATGTCTGGTTTAAGTTAGAATCAACATCTTACTTACGTATGGTAAAGTAATCAAGAAAATATTTTCAACTGGCTTTTTTTGCTTTTTTAAATATGCTGTCCAAATAGGTTAATTTTGTCTACTTGGAATAATATATTTTACTGAAACTACTTTTTCATGAATTGCAACTTGCTAAACACAGATCTGTCTTTTAGTTATAAAATTAATTAGCTATAAAACAAAATACCTGGAAAATATATACACTGTGTGACCTCCACTCCCTGACCACCATCCTACATACCCAGTATACAAATAGCTCCATGCTGTTGTGGCATTTGCCTTAACTACCCACACTTCATATAGCAATACATGCAGTGCCATGACATAACACTCTTAATAGAAAGGTTCAATACAGCAATTAAGATGGAAATATGCACAGTTAAATCTTTGGACATTGTGTGCACAGTGTTTTCACTCACAGTATGAGAGAAACAGCACAGTAAAGCTTTGACTAAAAGTCAAAGCTAACTGGAGACACAGGAAACCAACAACTACCAGAGAAGTTTTGCTCTGAAAAGTGGTTATCAACAACAGCACTTGGCAAGTAAACGGCAGCTGATCACTGTGTATGTGAAAGCATATTTGGTAATCTCTGTAGCAAAAAAAAAAAACCAACAAAAAAACCCCCAAACCAAAAACGTGAACCCTTGTCAATTTTGCATATATAGAGAGTACATGTATTTGACCCCTTTGAAGACAGAAGGAAAAAAAAAAAGGTGGATAAGGTAATGTGGTTGGAATAATAAGTATTAAGGATAACACAAAACCATGGCAAATTCCCTGTTCTGCCTCAGGTGTTCACTGTGATGTCCAAATGAGTTACCTAGATTATTTCAATTTGTGACATTAATAGCAGAACAAAATATGCCACTATACATTGCATGAAGAGTTCATTTTCTGCCCTTTCTTGTTGTACTTGTAAAAGCTGAGCTAAGCATATCTGTATGCATACAGCACTATTGCTTCCACACAGCTCTGTCCAACCTTTATGGGGGGTGCAGACCTGCAAATTAGATCCCTAAACTTGCAAAAGTATTCCTGAATGTACTGCATGCCTGTGTGGAAATAATCCAGGAGATGGGACAGTCTGTCAAAATTTAAATTCTTGAAAACAGACTCATTAGCCTAAATCAATGTGTACAAATACCTTTTAGCTGTTAGCATTTCAGACTAACCTAAGTGAAACGTTCCCATGCAGGCATGACAAATATTTGTTTTCCTCCTCAGAATGTACATCGGTTGTTATTCTGTCTCACCAACTACCCACAGAATTCCTTACTAAGCTTCTATTGTGGAAACTATATTAAAAAAAGCACAATTCAGAAGGGTTCCTGCTTAGATCCCAAGGCTTCGTGTGTAGGAAAAGTCATTAAGTAAAAAAAACCCCAACATTCTTTTTACAGAAAAATCACAGAATTCCACTGTAGGTAGAATTCTTTAGGAAGTCACCTTTCAGAATTCATCTGCTGTGGGAGAGTCCCTGAAAGATATAATCTATTATTATTCAGATATTGGCATGAGATATATGAGAGAGAATTTTAGATGAGAAAATGCCTGACTGGAGTGAAAATAATAAAGAAAATACTCTGAAGCAGAAGGAGAGTTTTTGGTCTCTGATTTGTCCAAAATAAGGGTTGTACAGTGGTTAGTCCTGCATAGATGTACATGGAGAGAGGTGTACTTAAAAGTACCAAACTTTCCCAGTTAAGGGGATTTTGATAAGTATTTTTTAATATTTTTAGCAATATTAATTCAAATATACTTTGCTGTTCAGCAGTTAAAATGTATCACAGATCTCAGGATGGTCATATTGTCTCCAATATGAGAAGAAAGTGGCTGCAGCCTTTGCCTTTTCTACTTTACATGGGTCAGCATGACCCACTGGGCAAACATGAAGCAAGATCCCCCGCTACAGAAGGTAGCATTCTAAATCATTCAGAGGCATTCTGGATTATAAAATTAAGAGTGTCCTTACTATCTGTACGCATTGTATAATAACCTAGTTGGGTTTCTTCTTGCTGATTAGTTATTAAAATAAGACTCTGAAGTTTGCCAAGGGAAATCAAGTAAACTTCAAAAAGCACATACTACATCTGCCTTCTCATTGACTTCTGATCCTGGGAAGGAAGAAAAAAACTAAAACCAACTTGTGACATGAATCTTGCAACAAGAATCCCACAAATTTTTAAAAATATTTTTGTGAGAATTTTCTATAAAATCTTGTGTAGAATTAATTTCTGTAAATTTCTGGTTGGTTCATAGTCCAAACATATAAAAGCTATATTTTCAATCAAAACAGATGTGGCCTAACAAATCAGAAGAATACCAGCAAATAAAGGATAGACTTTTTCCACTTGGCCTTTTCTTGGTCTAGCCAATTGATATGCAGTGATGAGTTGGAGACTGAAATGTTGTGATTTGTGGCTTAAATATCTTCATTGAGGACTTTGCCTATTATAGCAAAACTGTATAACAGAAGCTGAAGACCACTAGGCCCTGACTAAGGCCTTACATTGCTTGTTGATGGAGATAAGATAAAGTGACTGAGGTCTGGCCTGAGGGAAGAAGAACACATTCACAGAGGGATCAAACTTGGCACCCTCAAGGTGGAGACCACAGCCCCAGGGCTATCAGCTGCCAGGCTTGAACAGACTCCTACACCAAAGGAGGGGGCAAGGAGAGTTTTTGGGTGGTAAAAAAGCCTCTGGCCAGAGGCAGTGAGCACCCATCCTCTGCTGTTCAGGGAAGCTCAGCTCTGGGGCCCCTTCACGCCAGGAAGAGCTGCATCNCAGCTCTGGGGCCCCTTCACGCCAGGAAGAGCTGCATCCACATGAAGGACAGCAGAGAGGGTGTCCCGGCCCATCAAAGGACCCCCGCAAAGGAGTCCCCAGACCCTGCAACAGAGCACTGAAACATGATGCAACAGATCCACAGTGATGCAAGGGACAGTGTCAAACTGGCTCCCTGCTTAGGAGGTACGTAGCCATTCCCACCTGGCCCAAATGTATATTAATCCATTGAATTCTACACTTTTTGGCAGCAGGAGGTGGGGAACCCTCACCACCAAGGAGACCAGATGAAGGGGAACAATGAGACGTTGTTGGGATCNTTCCTTTGGTCTTCTGTATTAATTCAGATCATAACATTATGGTAGCTCAAGAGCTTCACAGTCAGACTAGCTGGATCAATCTGATGAGACTCTAAACTGAAATCCTGAAGAATCACAGAATTATTTATGTTGGAAAAGACTTCTGAGATCATGGATACCAACTTTTGACCGCACATCACCATATCAGCTAGACCATGGGCACTAAATGTCATGTCCATTCTGTTCTTACACACCTTCAGGTACAGTGACTCCCCCCTGAGCAGCTTGTTGCAATGCTTGATAAGCCGCTCTGTGAAGAAATTCTTCCTAATATCTAGCCTGAACTTTCCCTAGCACAGCATAAGGCTATATCCTCTTGTCCTCTCACTTGTTACCTGGCAAATAGACTGATTCCCATGTGGCTACAACCTCCTTTCAGGCCTTTGTAGAGAGCAATAAGGTCACCCCTGAGCATCCTTTTCTCCAGATTAAACAACCCTAAGCTCCCTTAGCTGTTCTTCATAGGCCTTACACTCTAGACCCACTATCAGCTCCACTGACATTCTCTGGAAACACTCCAGCACCTCAATGTGCCTTTTGCAGTAAGGGCCCAAAACTGGACAGAATACTCAAGGTGTGGCCTAACCAATATGAGTACAGGGGGAGAAATCACTTCCTTGGTCCTGCTGATACAGGTCAGGATGTCATCAACCTTCTTGCCCACCTGGGCACACACTGGCTCACATTCAGCTGGCTGTCCACCAGAACCCCCACATCCTTTTATGATAGGCATTTTTCCAGCTGCTCTTCCCCAAGCCTGTAACACTCAGGATGTTCTTGTGGCTAAAGTGTATGACCTACCACTTGTCTTATTAAACTTCATATCATTGGTCTCAGCCCTTCAATCTAGCCTGTCCAGATCCCTCTGCAGAGCCTTCCTACAGCAGATCAACACTCTTATCCAGTTTGGTGTCATCTGTAAATTTACTCGGTTCCCTCATCCAGATCATCAGTATTGAACAGGACTGAAAGATATTGAACTGGACTGAAAGGTCACATACATTTCTGATTTCACCGTGAGTACTGGATAGGAAAATTCTCAGTGTCTAAAGAAATCACACACAAAAACACTAGTTAAAAAGATAGGAAGATAATAAATATAAGTCTTAAGTGAAATTTCCTTGAGAATAGGGAAGTAGTAGTAGTATGAAGACCAAAAATCAGTACTATTATCACTTAACTTTAATAAACCATCTTTGCTTTGCTAAATCTTCAGTGAAGTAAGGCATAATTTTTAAAAAAATGTTTAAGGACACACAATTTCAATTGATTTTGACACTTGAAAGTTATTTACTTAAATCCCTTAGATGCTTTTGAAATCCATACCTACAAGTCACTGTACTCTTGTTTCTTCTGTCTTCCCTTCCCTCAGTACCTCTAACAAAGCCAAAATTATCTTTCCATCAAAGCTAAAATGAATTTATATCTAATGTACTGCAGTTAGTGGCAGGCATTCTAATACAAATGAATGCCAAAGCTTTCACTTTATTCCATCACTTTAAAGAGTTTTCTTTAATATATAGGTATATAAATTAATTTTTCAACATATCACTTTTCCATCACAGTGGATATATGAATCACACATTCACAAGAGAAAAACAAGTACTAGTAATTCTTCTGCAAGAAACAGTACTATGGGATGAGATGTCTACTACCTACACAAGCTGCTATCATAATTTTCATGTCACTTGATGCAACCTTTCAGCAAGTTAAAAATTAAGTATTTTTAAGGTGTGTCTGTCTTCAGCATCAAATGTAAATGCAGACTAAATCTACCAGTCTTTTCAAGTTTTCCATTCACTTATTAGTGATAAATGCTATTTTTTCCTTTCTTATTATTTGAACTTGATTACTCTTATTACAAATACATAATTATGGTTGCATGTAGAAGTTAATCATCACTGAATTTGGCCAATTTTCTAATCAAGATATATTCAACTGGTAATTTGCACCTCTGCTTATGTCTATACTCAGACAAGTGAGAGTAGACATTGTCCTAGGTTGAAATTGGCTCAAAGTCACAAGATTTTACTTGGGGAGGCAGCAGATGGGCATAAGATAAAAATAGAAAAAACGAGCCATGTTCTTAAAGCATTGACTTAGATCTCAGGAATTCCAGGCTTCTGTCACAAATTTCATATGAAGTATTTGGGAAGTTCACATGATGTCGCTTGAATTTTCCTTTGAGATCAAATGAAATAGGTCTTCCAATCCATGAATCTTCCACTTTCTCCCATACCATTCCAAAAAAAAAAAAAAAATCAACTAGAGATGGAAGACAATAAAGTTGGAATTACCTCAAGGTTTTTCCTTATCCTTTAACAGCAGCATAAAACTTTTTAAGTTCAGAGTTTCAGAATTTTTTAGGGTTTTGTGGAGTTTTTTTTGTTTGTTTGATTTGGGTTGTTTTTTTAAATTTCAAATAGCATATTTTAGATTTTTCATTTCAGCCAGAAAGGAATGCCTTAATACTACAAAAAAGGCTGTCTTTGTGTAAGTTCCAAGCTCAAGCAAATCTAAGGAATACTGACAAGCTCATTACATACTTTTTTCTTGATAAATTTCTTACCCAATTTCCATATCAAAGAAATTCTGCTGAGTTTCCTATAACTTAGAATGAATAACCCTAACTCTAAAGGCATCCTCAAACTTCCAGGTAATTAAAATAAACCAGAGTTCAAAAGGTAAACTTTATATTCTCATTACCAGCTAATTAACAACTTCCCGCACATCCTTGTTGGATATTGCCCTCACAGATAGATACGCCTCATTTTTTTTAAATAGAAAGATTTCAGAAGTTAGCATTCTGTCTTATTCCCAACAATGAACTTTATTGGAATATTACCAATATTGCCAAAGGGACGTGCCCCCTGGCTTGCCTAGTCTTGCGTCTGAGCCAAATAGCAGCAACTGAGGTGCTTCCCCTAGAGATGCTATCGGCTAGTTAACTGTTGCAGTCAGGCACAAGCCCGGACATGCCAGGGCTCCGGAGGTAGTGGTGGGATCATGTTCTTCTGATGGAGAGGCTTGAGGCAAATGGTGAAGGAAAAGGAGTCAGTTCTGATGGAGAGTTTAATCCAGAGTTTTATTCTGGCCCGCAGGCTTCTGAATCCAGTAACAGCTCCAACAGAACTCCTATCAGAACTCGTAAACGACCCTTAACAGTCTTCTAACTGACCCTAAGTGACCTTGACTGCATGGCTTGCCTGCCCTTTTAACCCGGGGGAGAGGGGGAGGGGAGGGGTACAAAGCCCACCAACCAGGTGAGGGAGAGGGAGTTCCAAAGGACAAAAGACACCTGGATTGTCCAGTGTCCCCCCAGGGTGTAGGGAATCTTTTGAATCTGCCAACCACTCGATGCTCCTAGTTTGACAGGCAGTTCTCAGCAGGAGTCAGGGTGGGGGAAGGAGGTGATTGACACACCTGAGGAAGGAAACTTCTGGGGAGAAACCCGGAATTCTGGGGCAAATCCTGACATCACACCACAACAAAACTTGGGGAGATCTTCAAACTAGTATGCTATTTCCTCTTTCTTTAAAGAAAGAGGAAAAAATAAACATTTACCAAGGTGTTGTGATCTGGTTTAAAGCCAGAAAAGCAAAGAAAATTAAGTCTCTGGGTATAAAATGGAAAGAACTTTGAAGGTTCAAAATATACCCAAAAATGAGATTCAACTCAAACAAGGTTAGATGTTGGTGCCAAACAATTAGTATATTTTATTTAATGGTAAAAGAAGCAGAGAAGGAAGGAAGAAAAAGAAAAAGAAAAAGAAAAAAGAAAAAGAGAAAAAGAAAAAAGAAAAAGAGAAAAAGAGAAAAAGAAAGATGTGCATGAGGGGTGGAGGGCACATGTCAGAGACTGAAATAGTTCATGCCTCAAGCACTGATAAAAAGTTTTGCTTGTTATAACAAAAACTGTATAAAGAAGCTACAACCAAAGAAGCCTCCCTGAAGATGCCTGACTAGAACTTTGGACTGTAAATCAAATTAGCAAAAGGGAAAACCCATTATTCAGTCACCTGAAGCAAGCAAGTAAACAAGGAAAAGAATGAGCCAAACCCAGCAGCCCTCCTAAGAATTGTGAAAAACATGTTCACTCTTCTGTGAAAATTTTAAAAGTTTAATGTTATAAATGCGCAGAGCCAATTTGTCTAATCAAATAAAAATAGATTTATTTGACAGTAATTTTGATAAGAATTATCGAAAAGAGCCACAATGCAGGTTGACAGCTTTGAGCTCAGGTAGTCGACAGCTGGGTGAACAGTGACCTAGCCTCTAGAGTACCAGATCGACCCTGTTCATGTCGATGTTCTGGTGTGTTGGGTTTATATATGTTTTATTTTGCCAGGGGCAGAAAAGTATTCAGAGTCCTTCTATCCTTAGATACTCAATTTTCTCTCTTGCTCTGCCTCGGCGTAGACAATACAGTTCTGGGGAAGTGATGAATTATTGATGAAGTTATCTGAGTCCAGGAAAGGTGATGATGTTCCAGTGATTGTGCATATCTCTATCAGATACCTTATCAGGGCGATGATGGCTGGGTGGACCTCCATTGATGATGGCCCATCTCCTGTCCGGCCACGTCTTTAGAATTGGAAATGCCTTCCTGGAACTTGGTAGATGTCGCAAGCACCGCCCGCCTTCACTGGAATGTGTTTCACAGGGAGTGTGGCTTACACATGTTTTAGCTTAACAAAATATATATATTCTCATATCATGCAGTTATATATTTTATAGGCACAAATTAAACGCATATCTATAACATTTAATAAAGGACAATAGGAGACAAAGAACACAGAGCAAAGGCTATTACAGCCGGGTGCATCTTGGCACTCAGTCAGGAGCACACACTTATCTTTGGGGATACCCCTTAAATCTTCGGGGATACCTTTTTCCTTACATCAATCTGTTGCATATTCATAGACCCTTGTGCATAGTAAACTTTTCCCCCAAACTAGTTTACATATTCCAGGAACTATTTTATATTGCCCCTCCTTGGGTCCGCCTTTTTAGAGCATGCATCTTCCTTGGTTGCGGTTTTGGCTCCTTCTCTTTATCACTTCAAGTTTGGGCCTTGGTCCATACTTAATTCAGATGGTGAGTGCTGATAGTTGGCATATCTGTAGCAGGCATCCTCATCCTATATTCATTGAATGTTATCCCATCCAAGCAAGCATTTTAACACAAGCATAGCTATTTCACTACTATGTCTAAGCTTAATTTACAACACAAATAAAAACTGTATCTTAATAACAAAGCTACTTTAACACTACACATATAAATTCATTTTAATATTTGCAAAAAGCCAATATTATAATATGTATCTATAACAGAATCATCTTTGTCTTGCTTCAGCGTGGGGGAGGCCATAGCCCACAGATCCATTTGCTGGGAGCAGGTTTGCAGATTTCCTCCCCAGCCGAGGTGGGGGGAGGAAGTTTTGGTGTGTTGTAACCTCTGCTTAGGTTACAACATGAAAGATGTGAAGCCATCTTTCCCTTAAACAACTGGCTATTTTGAGAAAGAACTACTCACTTTAAAAATTTTAAAAGGTTTGTTAAACCTTAACAAAAAATACAACAAAAAGACTAAATAATGAAAAACAGTGCTGGGAGCCCCCGCCGCCCTGCCACGCCCCCCTTCCCCCCTTCCCCCGTGGCTGCCTGCCATGTGGCTCATCTTTAAGATGGATGCTTTGCCTTTTATATCACTATCCCCTCCTAGAGCGTTGTCAGTCAACTCCTTCCTTGCTGTTCAGTGGTGGAGATCACTTTCTTACATTCTAATTGGAGGTCAGGTGTTACCACAATAACAAGCCAACCTTCCCAAATGCCTGGATTACCAAGATCATCCTGTGATAACAAATAGTGGGGGGGACACATTGCAGTAACATAATTATACATTTATAAATCTTCTCTTAACATATATATGATATTCATCTCTTACTTGTGAGAGTCAACCATCTCATTACTCATCTATAACACTATGGAACCCTCAGTCCCGGGAAGGCCACATCCATGGGACATTCAGGTGAGAGGCAGCTGAGTGGGTGCCTTAATCCATCAAAGGCCCTCTGAAGTGCCCCGTAGAGTCATTTCCTGAAACCTTGCACAAGGTTTAATATTTGCAAATGCAACAAACCCAGGATCTGTTGTTAGAGACAGTCATCAACCGCTTCCCCGGTGATCTAGAATTATTACCCCCAGGGGTACAATAGGAACTGGCAGCTCCCAAATAACCATGCTTTATGAATGAGAGTCATGTGGCAATTCCCATAGGAGTTACTGGAACATCATGAAAAACACAAGAATTTTTTATCATAGGTAAAGACAGAAGTGGAGGTGCCTGGATTTTCCAACCTGGCCTGAGCGTATATTAACCTATGAGATTCTATGCTTTTCAGGGGGACCTTCACCACAAAGAAGACCAGCTGGAGAGGATCAATGGAACATTGTTGGGATCCATGGAGGGGATAGTTATTTTCCTTATTCTGTCCCTGTTACTCTCTTTCTGCCCCTCCCCCCCACCTATTTCCTATTTTTCTCTTTCTTTCTTTCTTTTTCTTTCTTTCTTTTTCTTTCTTTCTTTCTTTCTTTCTTTTTCTTTCTTTCTTTCTCTCTCACTCTCTCTCCCATATTTACTATCAAATAAAACCCATACTATTGTCTTTTGCTTTTGTAAATTATTTTCATATAGTACAGTTTGCAATCTCTTTTGATATAGTATAATTTTTCAGCCTTTCATGGTTAATACCCTAATCTCTGTTTAGATTATATATCTTAGTGTGATAAATATATATATATTACAGTTTAGGCTTTTGCAAAATATTAAATTAGAGGATATGTACTGTGTATTGTAACATTAACTTTTGCAGAAGTAATTGCAGTTGTGAAATAATAACTAATGCCTTTATTTTTGTATCTGTCTGACAATAGTGAAATAGCTAATGTTGATTGAAAGTACTTGTAAAAATGGCTAGAACGTCTGTATGATAAGATAATATTGAAAAGAACCAGACAAATAACACTGAAAGAACAAGGAAGAATCTAGCACTGACCCTTCGGCTATCAATAACTGTCAAACCACAGACCATGGTGCCTCATGAGGAAATAAAATACAAGACTCTCAAAATCACATCTGCATTGTGGCATGTACTCTAAGAAGATGAGGTCAGGGGTTGAATGAAGATAAAGAATTCTCAGAACATGTAAACTCAAAGGAATTGATGAATATGTATACTCTTCATTAATATACATTTGACCAATGCAATAAGAAAGTATATATGAAGAGTTATAGTTAATGGCATGCTTCTGGCAGTTTGCCATGCACCCCAGTGCTGGATACTTATTAAACTTCTAAAAATTCTAAAGAGTGAGCTTTCTTTCTCACAGGGCTGATAGTGTTGGCTATGTATAGCACTTAGCATACATTTCTTTATTTCCTGTATTTCCTTATATTATGTATAGGAATATATATATGAGCTTTTCAATGAGCTTTCAATCTATGAGCTTTTCAATCACTAATCGCACAGAATTACAGAAACACAGAATGTCTAGGTTGGAAGAGACCTTCAAGGTCATTGAGTTCAACCTGTGCCCTCACACCTCAATTAAACCATGGCACCGAATGCCACATCCAGTCTTTTTTTAAACACATCCACCACCTCCCCAGGCAGACCATTCCAGTACTTTATCACCCTTTCTGTAAAAAACTTTTTCCTAAAACGCAACCTATATTTCTCTTGATGCAGCTTGAGACTGTGTCCTCTTGTTCTATCAGTTGCTGCCTGGAGAAAGAGATCAACCCCCACCTGACTACAGCCACCCTTCAGGAAGTTGTAGAGAGTGATAAGGTCACCTCTGAGTGTCCTTTTCTCCAGGCTAAACAGCCCCAGCTCCCTCAGTTGCTCTTCATATGACTTGTGTTCCAAGCCCTTCACCAGCCTCATTGCCCTCCTCTGGACACACTCAAGCATCTCAATGTCCTTCCCAAACTGAGGGGCCCAGAACTGGACACCGTACTCAAGGTGCGGCCTCACCAGTGCCAAGTGTAGGGGAAGAATGACCTCCCTGCTCCTGCTGGCCACACTATTCCTGATACAGGCCAGGATGCCATTGGCCTTCTTGGCCACCTGGGCACACTGCTGGCTCATGTTCAGTCGACTGTCGACCAGTATCCCCAGGTCCCTTTATGCCTGGCACTGTCCAGCCACACTGTCCCCAGTCTATAATGCTGCAGGGGGTTATTGTGTCCAAAATGCAGGACTCAGCACTTAGACTTATTAAACTTCGTCTTGTTAGACTCTGCCCATCCATACAACAGTTCCAGGTCTCTCTGCAGAGCTCTCCTACCCTCAAACAGATCGACACATGCTCCCAGCTTAGTGTCATCTGCAAATTTACTAATGAAAGATTCAATACACTCATCCATATCGCCAATAAAAATGTTGAACAGAACTGGCCCCAGTACAGACCCCTGAGGGACACCACTGGTGACTGGCTGCCAGCTGGATGCAGCATTGTTCACCATCACTCTCTGGGCTCGGCCATCCAGCCAGTTCCTAACCCAGCAAAGAGTGCTCCTGTCCAAGCCACAGGCTGCCAGCTTTCCCAGGAGTATGCTGTGGGAGACAGTGTAGAAGGCCTTCCTGAAGTCTGAATAGACAACATCCACAGCCCCTCCTGCATCCACCAGGTGGGACACCTGGTCATAAAAGGAGATCAGGTTGGTCAAACATGACCTACCCCTCGTAAACCCATGCTGGCTGGGTCTGATACCCTGGCCATCCTGTAAATTCTGCGTGATGACACTCAGTATAAACTGCTTCATGATCTTGACAGGTACTGAGTCAAGCTGACTGGTCTATAATTACTAGGATCCTCCTTCCCACCCCTTTTGTGAATGGGTGTCACACTGGCCAGCTTCCAGTCATCTGGAACCTCATCAGTGAGCCAGGTCTGTTGGTAAATGATGGAGAGTGGCATTGCAAGCTCATCTGCCAGCTCCTCATCACCCTGGGATGGATCCCATCTGCACCCATAGAGTTAAGAACATCCAAGCGGCTCAGCAGTTCTCTGACTGCCTCCTCCTGGATAATGGAAGGATTATTCTGTTCCCTGACACCATCAACCAACTCAAGAGAACAGCTGTCCTGAGGACAAGTTGTCCTCTCACTAAAAACTGAGGCAAACAAGGTGCTAAGCACCTCTGCCTTCTCCTCATCTGCAGTTACTAAGTTCCCTCCCTCATCCAATAAAGAACAAAGGTTGGTCTTACCCTTCCTTTTACCATTAATATATTTGTAAAAACATTTTTTATTATCCTTTACTGAAGTTGCCATTTTAAGTTCAAACTGAGCTTTGGCCTCCCTGACTTTTTTCCTACATGCTCTAGCAGCCCCCTTAAATACATCCTGAGACCTGACCGTCCTTCCAAAGATGATATATCTTCTTTTTATTCTTAAGTTCCTCCAAAACCTCCTTGCCCATCCAGGCTGGACGTTTACCTTGTTGGCTTATCTTTTGGCACATAGGGACAGTCTGTTCCTGTGCCCTCAAGATCTCTGCTTTGAAGCATGCACACCTTTCCTGAACTCCTTTGTTTCTGAGGGCTGCTTCCCAAGGAACTCTCTGAGTAAGTCTCCTAAAGAGGCCAAGGTCTGCCCTCCAGAAGTCCAATGTAAAAGTCTTATTGGTGCTCCTCCTGGTTTCACCAAATATCGAGAACTCTATAATTTCGTGATCACTCTGCCCCAAGCAACCTCCAACCACCACATCTCCCACCAGTCCATCTCAGTTTGCAAACAACAGATCTAACATAATCCCTCCCCTGGTGGGCTCACCCAGTAGCTGCAACAAAAAGTTGTTCTCCATACACTCTAAAAATTTCCTGGACTGCCTTTTTTCTGCTGTATTAAGTTCCCAGCAGATGTCTGGCAGGTTGAAGTCACCCACAAGAACAAGGGCTGGTGACCCTGAAACATTATCTAGCTGCTTATAGAATAAGTTGTCCACCTCTTCTTCCTGGTTGGGTGGACGATGGCAGACTTCCAGTAGGATGTCAGCCCTGTTGGTCTTCCCCTTAATTCTTACCCATAGGCATTCAACTCCATCTTCATTAGTTTCAATACCTGTGGTGTCAAAAGCCTCCTTAATATAAAGGGCCGCCCCTCCACCTCTTCTCCCTTTCCTATCTCTTCTGAAGAATTTGTAGCCATCCAGTGCAGTGCTCCAACTATGTGAGTCATCTCACCATGTTACTGTGATGGTGACTACATCATAGCTTTGCTGCTGCACCACGGCCTCCTGCTCTTCTTGTTTGTTACCCATGCTGCGTGCATTAGTATATGTGCACCTCAGCTGAGCTACTGATTTTACCTCTAACTCAGGCTTATCACCCTTGAGCCTACTTCCAGACAGGCCAGCTGCATCCCCTTCTCCCTTCAAACCTAGTTTAAATCCCTATCAATGAGGTCTGCCAGTTCATGAGTTAAGAACCTTCTGCCCTTAACAGAGAGTTGGAGCCCATGCAGTTCCAGCAGGGCAGGTGCCATAAAAGTTGCCCCATTATCAAAGAATCTGAAACTTTGCCAATGACATCAGCCCTTAAGCCACTTGTTAATGATGTGAGTTCTCCTATTTTTTCCATCATTTTTTCTCCGCCACCAAAGGGACTGAGCAGAACACTAACTGTGCCCCTGCCCTATCAACCCCTTGACCCAGTGCCCTAAAGTCCCTTTTAATTGTCCTGACACTCCTGTTCTCGATCTCATCACTACTAGCCCCGAGTATCAGCAGTGAGTAATAATCAGAGAGCTGAATCATCCTTGGAAGTCTCTCAGTGATATCCCGTACCCAGGTCCCCGGGAGGCAGCAGACCTCCCTATGGGATGGGTCTGGTCAATATATGGGGCCCTCTGTTGCCCTCAGAAGGGAGTCACCCACTGTGATTGCCCTTTTCTTCTTGATGTTAGAGGTGGTGATCTGTCTTACAGATGAATCGTAATTGGGAGACTCACTGGGCAGATAATTTTCTTCTAATGCTAATAAAGCATTCTTCAATGGGCTAAGAAGGCAAAATGACAACAGACTGGAAGAGTAAGATATACAGATATACACTCTCGTGCTCTGCATACAAAGGTGGAGGGGAAAAAAGGACAGGAGATACTGGAAGTTACGGACTTTGTCTTCCCAAGTAACTGCTATGTGTGATGGAGTCTTAATTTCCAAGCGAAGGCTAAATGTCTGTTGATGGAAAGTACTGAACTAANACTGGGCAGATAATTTTCTTCTAATGCTAATAAAGCATTCTTCAATGGGCTAAGAAGGCAAAATGACAACAGACTGGAAGAGTAAGATATACAGATATACACTCTCGTGCTCTGCATACAAAGGTGGAGGGGAAAAAAGGACAGGAGATACTGGAAGTTACGGACTTTGTCTTCCCAAGTAACTGCTATGTGTGATGGAGTCTTAATTTCCAAGCGAAGGCTAAATGTCTGTTGATGGAAAGTACTGAACTAACTTTTTTGTTCTGCTTTAGCACACAAATTTTGCTTTACCTATTAAGACATCTAATCTCAAGCCATGAGTTTTCCTACTTCTATACTCTAACTGGGGGGGAGTGGATGTGTCTGTATGGGCCTCAACTGTGTCAGAGTTAACCCATAACAGCTGGGCTAGCAATGTGGTGCTCCTAAATAAATGTATGTTGCAGTCCTGAAACAATTTACGGTGTCTCTAGTTTGGATGTTCTAGGACTACACTACCTTGCATAAGTCTAAATGTGCTTAACGAGAAGAAGCAAAATTATGAAGATGTAGATTTGCTCAGTCTCACATGCTTAACACATTTTGATGCTTAATTTTCATGCTTAATCCTCATTCCAAAGGTTTGGATCTGGGCCTAGAGAATCATGAGCGATCAATAATGTCATAAAAGGCTCAACTGAGGTGTGCTGGGGAAAAAAAAGTGAAAAATTTACACTATTTCTTTTACTGTATGGTAGTAGAGACAGATATTTATTTTTAAGTCTATAAAGCAGCTTTTATAGTCACTGACCTCCCTAAAAATAAGCACAGTAACATACACCTGTGAATAGATCATCCTTCTTTGTTTCTATTCTTCTCAAATACTCAAAGCAGAGAAGACCATGTGGAACCAGCACATAAACATTAATGACAAACTACCAAAGAGAATAATTGTAAATTTAAAAGATAAGGATAAACTCTTTCTTCACCTTCTGCAGGAAAGCGAAGTCCTATTTCCTACCAGATATCTCAAATTTTAATAGTCTCACAGTAAATTATTCCCCTCCCGAATATACAGTATGCATAGTCTGAGTGGGAAGTGCCTTGGCAGTGATGACATTCTGAAATTCCAACACAGAACAAGACTTTCCATGTATGACTCAAGGCATCATTGTAGTGCATTTAATTTTTGTGCATTTTGTGCTGTACAACAACTCCTAATATATAGGATTATATACTAATATATATATTAGTATTTTAATCTCAAATTTAGACTCCAATACTGGTTCAGGCTAAAGCAGCATTCTTGTTTTCTGGTCAAAAATTCCTGCTCACTTTCTAATAAATTTCATATTGTCTAAGGTTCTTATAGTCAGATGCCATTAACGTAACTTTATGTCTCACCTCACCCTAATATAAGTGAAATGTTCAAAAGCAGGCAAAGTAGAAACAGAGGCCAGTAAAGATGCTGTATAATTTTTCTTTTATTTTATGTGTATCTTCTATAATTTTTAAAGAAACCTGTGTACAGTAATACAATACAATAATCTCTTTCTGCTTCCTTCCTACCTATTGGCTGATAGGTACCACACTCCTATTCTGTGTGTCAGAATAAACAAGTCAGTCAAGATTTATCAATTTTGCCCTGTCAGCTGAAAGCCTACAGGCTTTCAAATAGACAAAACTGTCTTTGGAGTAGGTGCAAGATGTTGGCAACAGGAGGGCTGCAATGGTGGATGGGTACTGTGCTGGCTTGGGGCAAGCTCCAGTGAGGCCCATCGAAGACCAGAGAAGACTCTACCAGTAACATTTGAGATGCATTTGTGAAAATGTATGTAAGAAAAGACAGAAAACATCAGAGAGAGAAAGAGGGGACCCCAAAAAAAAAA
>VWZV01015332.1:126883-253464 GCA_013397155.1 Irena cyanogastra | reverse complement strand
GGGGGGGGAGAGGAAAAGGCAAGCAAGACATTGTTTTTGCCTTCAAAGTCCTCAGTCAAATCAAAGTGAAATTTGTACTGAAAAGAAATAAGCTATCAGAAAATTAATCTCATTTTCCTGTCTGGAAAAGTAGTCATCAGAGAAGTGAGCAAAGACAATAATTACTTTTCATGGAGGTATTCAAAGTGTTCAAATACAGTTTCATTTCATTTTTAGACTTACTGTATTCAAACCTCTCTTTGAAAGAGAAAGGAGCTTTGTCTCCAGTTGATTTCCAGTTCATGTTGGTATGGAGTTGTAAAGCCTTACCCAGTTGTAAGACTTAATTGACAATATTTTTACCAGGGCTTACAGTTGTTCATGTACTCTGAGTTAGACACATGGTATAAATACTGACAAGATATTCTCAAGAGGTCAAAACAACAAAAAAGAACTTTACCAGCAACTTTAGAAAATCAAGGAAACTTTGGCAAAAAGTTTAGTGCAATATTCAACCAATATAAAAGACTTCTCAAAGCTTAATTTAGCCCATTCAAACTAGCAAACTTTAAGCCTGTTCAATTACAAGTCATCAAGAATTCCAAGAAGAGGGAATTAGAAGAAAAAGAAAGAGAAAGCAAGAAGGACAGAAAAGATAGAGAAAAGCACACATATAGCTACCAGCTTCTGGTTTCCCATGATGATAGAAACTCTAAAAAGAGGTAGGGTCCAGACAAAGTGATGGTCTCATGTTTGGTGTTAAATATCCCTTGGCCTTCCTGAGCCCTTCCCCCAGGTGGGAATTCTGGTCATTTGGCCACTTGGAAGCTGGGTTAGGAGAGTATAGGGCATTGCCTCTTATGTTACATGACTGGCAGCCACAGCCAGGCTGGGATATAGGCTCTAGGGGTGGGGGTGTAGAGGACAGATAGCTGCCTCACCAGGTCAAGGCCTGACCTGCCCCTTCCTCCACAAACATGAATGCCAAAATGTCTCAAGACATCGATCTTTCCAGGCTCTCACACAAGGTTGGAAGGCATATCTGGAGGTCATCTAGTCAAATTCATGTCCTGCTCAAAGCAGGTTGCTCAGGGCCCTATTCTCATGATTTATGATTACTACAGCCTAACTGGGCAAACTACTATGGTGTTTGACAACCATCATGGTGAATTTTTTTTCTAACTCGAATTTTCCATGTTGCAGCTTGTATCTACTGCTTCTTGTACTATCAACACACACCCTTCAGAATAATGTCTTTGTATCTTCTTTGCAAGTAGGTATAGACACCAATAAGATCAGTCTTTTGCTTTCTCTTCCTAAGGCTGAAGGGATTCTGATATCTTGAGCTCGAATCGTAGACCCCTTTACCATATGCTGGCAGCCATCCACTTGGACTTGCTCCAGTTTTTCCCTGATAGTCTTTTGACCTGAATTTGTGCACAGCACTTCACATACAATATC
The DNA here is from genome assembly GCA_013397155.1 of Irena cyanogastra. Classification (NCBI taxonomy): domain Eukaryota; kingdom Metazoa; phylum Chordata; class Aves; order Passeriformes; family Irenidae; genus Irena; species Irena cyanogastra. Next base: position 252,024 of record VWZV01015332.1, on the reverse strand, counting down.
ACAAGTATCACAAAGAGAAGTGAAACCACTTCCCTCGATCGAGAGCACATTACTGACTTATGTTCACTGTGTGTTCCACCAGTACTTCTGATTCTGCAAAGCCTTTTTCCAGCAGTCTGGCCTGTACTAGTGCATAGAGTTATTCCATCCCAAAGGATTTTGCACCCTCCTTTATTGAACAAACTCAAATCTGTCTTACCTGCCTCTGCTGCACGTAGCAAGTAGAAATGTTATTGAGACGGACCAAGCTGGCTTTTATTTATGCCTCAACATATATGACACACGAGGTGAAAGATTCCTATAAAGACTGTGCTGGCATGCTTATCCCTGGACAGGCTTCACCTGGCAACCGATTAGGGCAGAGAAAGCCTCCACGATGGGGCAAATACTGGGATGTCCGGGAAATCAAGCTGTGGGAGGAACCTTAGCACATAAAAGCAGCTACCTACGACACAACGAGAGCGATTTTGCTTTGGGTGGCTTGGAGGGAGAGTGGGCTCGCTTGTAGGGTCCGCTCGGCCTCCCCCCGCCTTGCCTTCCCCCCCTGTGGTCCTGCTTCATCGTTCCCGTAAACCAGCGGGTGCCGCTGCAGCCCGCTGCCCCCGCCGTGCTTCCCGGGCACAGCCGCCGCAGCCAGCCTGCACGCAGCCGAGTCCACAGCACGAGCCCGCTTGCACTCACACCGCGACTGCCGCCGCCGTCGCTGTGTTTCCTGCGCTGCCCGCCGCACCAACCTGCCGTAGCACTAGCCCGCAGCGACCGGCCTGGCTCTGCCGCTTGTACTCGATCATGCTTGCAGCCGCCGCGCCTCGACCCCGGGAGCCTGCAGCTGCTCCAGGACTGCGCCCGTGGCCACGGCAGCCTGTTCCCCGCCGACGGAAGGAATATGTAGCTTGCTACTGCTTGGAAATCGCCCCCCGCCCGCCACGGGAGCTACGCAAACCCACCGCGGTTCGAAGCACGCACGCTCCGCCTACTAAGCCGATGCCGACAAAGAGCTGAGGTTCTTGTAATGCTGTCCTCTGTCTTCTGTTTCTTTCCCCCTCTCTCCTTCCTTTCTCTCTGCTCCTTTTCCTATTCCTCTTTAATAGGAACACTCACCCTTTTGTTTTATCAATAAACGGTTCTCAGATAAAATATTGCCGCGTTTGCGCTTTATTTTCGTCCTAGAAATTTATCAAAAGAATCCTACCCGACTCCTGCTTTTATAGCGGCACGGGACACTTATTCATTGTGTATCATCATGGTGACACAATTACTGTTCTTGTAAAGCATGTTTTGCTGTCCTAACCTCTTTAATGAACTCAGAGCTTCTTAAATAAGACGAAAAATGTATTTCTGTAATTCTTCAGAAAATCTTTAACTAGCATTTTGTTAAAGATTCTATGAGTAGAGTATTTCACTGCCCAACACCCATATGTGGTAATACACATGAAAAGACAAACCTGTAATGAGAAGTCACATTTATTTGCTATTAAATCCCATCAATGCCCAAAAAAACACAAGCCCAGCCACAGAGCAATTGTTCATATAACCAGACAACAAACCCTTTCCTAAGTATATTGGTCTACAGCCATGTAGACCAAACAACTGGACTGAACTCTGTCAAAAAACCAAGAAAGTAAACCCCCCCACATACCACATACTACATGTGTTATGGAAGGCAAGAACTTGTGAGGCATAAGCCAAAGTACTCTTTCAAGACTCAAAGACACTTTGAGTGAGAACATATTCACCATACAGTGCAGAGAGGGAAGGAAACAAACTTGCGATATGTTTGTGTTCAGATCCAAAGTAAATAGCTAAGATACAAAAGGGGAACATCTGGAAAACATCATTTCTAAGAGGCAGTATCTATTTTGATTAATCCATCTCCCATATGTGGTGCAGTCAAGAAGTCTGTTCCTGCAATTATATATAATGTGGCAGTAATCTAACTACTAGCTTTACCTCTACAGCTGGGAGCATCTCTACCAAAGTACTGTACAAGGATGCAATTCTCATTAAGAGATAAACAGCAAATGGTATTTAAGATGCTGATTGTAATTCTACTTTCAAAAAAAAATTATTCTCTTATTAATTTGAAATGTAAAGCTATATAAGGTCTTCTTTTTGTACTTTGCATTTCTCAGTAGAAAGATGTGCTGGAACTAAATCAGTTACAATCATAGAACAGTTCCATTTGAAAGAGGATCAGCTCAGTCTTATTCCTACCCTAAGCCAACTTATACAGACATTTAGAAATGTTGCCATGGTACAGTGTTTATTTATTTTTCTTATAGAAGAAAATAGTGGTTTTAAATTATAATGAGAGAGGATCTAATACTATGATTTTATAAAAAGCAAAGGAGATACTTAAATAATAGCCTTCTGTAAGGCTTTAGACATAGTTCCCTACGACATTCTTAAAATTGGTGAGAGATGGACTTGATGGTTGGACTCTGGTGAATAAGGAATTGGTTGGATGATCACATCCAAAAGAAGGCCTTGATGCTGTGCAAGTACTGCCCAACAATAGATGGGTTTGGCTGAGGTAGAGTTAATTTTCTTCACAGTGGCTGGTATGGAGCTATGGTTTGGATTTGTGCTGAAACCAGTCTTGATAGTATAGAGATGTTTATGTTATTGCTGAGTAAGGCTTACCTAGGGCTTTCTAAGCCAAGGCCTTTTCTTCTTGAACCACCTCACCAGTAAGGGGGCTGAGAGTGCACAAGAAGTTGGGAGGGGACACAACCAGGACAGCTGACACAAACTGACTAAAAGGACATTTCTTACCATATGGTGCCATGCTCAGTATATAAACAGGGGGAAGAGGGGGAAGAAGGAAGAATAAGACATTTAGAGTGGTTGCATTTGTTTTCCCAAGCCACAATTACATGTGATGGGACTCTGTTCTCCTGGGAATAGCTGAACACCTCTCTGCTCATGGGAAGTGGTGAATTAATTCCTTCTTTTTCTTCACTTGTACGTGCTGCTTTTGCTTTCCCTATTAAAGTGATTTTATCTCAACCCATGAGTTTTCTCACTTTTCCAGTACTCTCCCCATCCCCTTGCAGGAGTAAGCAAGCAGCTGCATAGTACTTAGTTACCAGCTGAGATTAAACTATGACAATTATCAACACTGCCTTGAACACAAATCCAAAACATAGCCCTATACTAGCTACTACAAAAAAATTTACTCTATTCTAGCAAATGGTCGGCTCTATGGCACCTATGGCCTGTTCTTACTTCTTAAACCTGGAGAATTCATTTTTCAGAGAAGGAAAAAAGACATAAAACTTGAAATATGAAAGGCAGTGTAATCTGAAGTGTGTCCATAGCATGAGGAAGCATATTGAAGCCAGTAAATATGCTTAAAAACACCTAAAATGTACTAGCACAAATTTCTGAACAATTCAGCTTCAGGATTGCAGGGAACTGTGGAATCCTTTGAACCCTTCAGGGCCTTGCCTTGGAAGAATACACCATAGAGTCCTCACCTAGGCTGAAAGAGCAGGCTTCCCTCATGGAGCCTTGCAACACTATGATCTATCCCAGTTCCTTTCCCCGTATGCCCCAAATTCTTGTCGTTTCTCCTTTCCCCGTTTCCTCATTGGTTGTGGTATCCCTGGTGGCTGGCCCTGCGTTCCCTGTAGGCCAATGCCCTTTACGCTGCCCCTGTGCCCTCAGAGCACTGGCCACTGACCCCATACTTAACCTTGTGCAGACCACATGATTTTGTCTTTTGTCCCTGATTTCCCTTCGGCATGCTGGAATAAACCTTTGCTGGAATTTATCATACAAAAGGCCCTTCTGCCTCTCTTCACTGAGCTAGCTGTGGTGAGTATGGTGTGTGGACTTAACTGCTTTGCCTGAATGCTTACCCGAGTGGCTTTTCCACAGGAGATGCTTATTGGGAAATAGGTAACAGCATCCACCAGCTAAACCCCATGCTGCTACAAATCGGTGCCCTGACTATGGGGCTTCTTGTTAGCCCTTTGAAACTGTCTCCATTGGCCACCATTTAAACCCCATGCTGCTACAGGGAATAAGCCTAACTTTTAAATGAGGGGTTTGCAGGGGGAAAGTCCTGTTCATGCTACCCACTCTCAACTATCTCAGTCATCAACAGATGCCCCACTCCTTTCAAAATGCTACTTATTTGACCTCTCCCTCAATTGATACAGTATCAAGGCTTACTGCTACAATTACATGGGAAATTACCTGGTTAGATAGAAATTTTAGAATTTCCTGCCAGCAGAAGAGAGCAATTGGATAGGTTTGGGATGTCTGAGAATATGAATTCATAATAATAGCAGCAATATAAGACTTCCATACAGTTCTGGAGGATATTTCTATTGCTACCCAGATTAACACAGGCTCAAATAGCCCTGCCTACACTATGCTTACACTTTCGGCTAACTTGGCAGACATGCCCTTGGATTTCCCATGTTGGTGTGGAGTGTGCAATATTTAATTATGAAAGTTTTCCCCAGCTGAAAGTCACCCAGTCCTGGCTCCAAGTAAACTTTAGATTGTTAGTCTGTAGACTGTTCCTTGCTTTATGCCTTTCTTATTTCTTCTAATATATGCATTACCTTTGTTAATACATACATCAGTTTACTTTCCCAAAATGTACTGGAATTTAACCAATAAGTGGCCTTAACTACTACTTATTATTTATGTCACTTGTTATTTATGATACTTTTTATGCCACAAGAAAGTCACAGAGAAAACCTCTTTTAGATTGTGACAGCTAACAGCTGGCTTGAAGGCCTCAAAGACACAAGTAACCTTGACCTTGACTTATCAGCCTGTACTCATGAGAAAAGGAAGTAAACATCTTTAAGGAAGAAAGCACTGCAAAGTTGTGACTCCAACGTGGTGCAACAACAGCCAGCCATGTGGAGAGTGGCAGAGAGGGAGCCCAGTGGAAAATAGCAGTGTGGAGAGTGGCAAGCAGTTTGGACAGCTGCAAAGGTCCAGACCTACAATTAAGAAGGTGAGCTGCTGGGTACAATGGGAGCTCAAGCATCAACCGAAGAAAAAGCTATTGTGAATGTATGGACCCTTACGTTGGGCAAATGAGGGATAAAATATCATGAACAGGCACTGCGAACTTTATTGCTGGTGGTGCAAGACCCAAGGGGTAGATGCCACTATAGAAGCCACATTTAATACTAAACACAGGGAACGGGCTGGTGAATTGATTTTTGAGTCAGCCTCTCGAGTCAATGAGACTGCTAAAAATATTATGACTACCCGGAGGCTGGTGCTGGACACCTTGAAACTGCTGAAAGCTGAGCAAAATGCAAAAGTAGCAGCTGAGGCACCACAGGCACCACCCACCAGAACCCAGTGATAGTGGAGCGCAAGAGGGAGTGATTGGGGGAGTAGTTGTTGCATCAAGTTCATAGGCAGAAAGGACAGGCATGAAACTAGAAGGGGAGTGGCTGTTATCTGAGCCTCCTATCCCTGCAACACCGCTTGCACTGCACACGCCTTGTCCTACATCTCTGGTTTCCACAAACCCATTCATTCTATCCTCCTCTGCCTACAGATGACTAGAGTGATGATGAACTTATGCTGACAGCCCTGCCACTGCTTGATGTGCCCATTCACAGCCTCGGCATGCAAATGGGAGACAGGAACCAAGCGGCACTTGGTGCTGAGAGTTCTGGCAGGGAGCTGCCATCACCCAGGGCCACAGGACTCCACATCCCACCATGTCCACAGCCAAAGCCTGAGAGGCCCAAGGAAGCCCCTCTGTTAATAGATTTACAGGATCCTAACGAGGGGCCCAAGTTGTCACCCCTATGCTGGCCCTCAGAGGATGTTTTTACCATGCAACTGGTATCAGTTACTATCTCAGCACACAATCTGGTTAGCTTTTGTAAACATATGAAATTAATGGCAGTTGCTAGTGGGGCTCTCGAAGGTGTTGAATTAATTTCTGTACCTATGCCCCTGCTGTCCTTGGGTGGTCAAGAGCCTGCAAGTGGGATGATTGGGGCATTTCCAGTGCTGCGAAACAACAGGACTGCACACGATATACATGTCCCCTTTAAATGGCAAATTATCTCCAAGTTACACCAACTTAGCCACCAAACGTGGACAGGAGTCTCTGGCCATAGCAAATATGTTACGATTTTTAGTTGCTGATGAAATGACACCCTTTGATAGCAAGCAAATAGCTAAGTTGCTCTGTACTCCAATTCAATAAATGATGTTTGAGTCCACCTGGTGATGATATGTGGAAGAGCAAGAGCTGCATAATTTAGAGGTGCCGCAGCAAGATCCACACTTTGGGGTAGGGGTCCCTCAACTTCTGGGATTGCCTCCCATAGATAACCCAGTTGCAAGCACACCTAAATCCCTTGATATTGGCACAGGCAAGAGATTAAGGAATGCAGGCCCTGATGAAAATTGCAAACATGGCAACACCAACTCAAAGATAGGCAACAATTAAGCAGGGCCCCAAAGATCCTTATATGCAATTTATAAAACAATTACAAGATACAATGGAAAAGCAAAGAGTAAATAACAATGCAAAAAATCAGCTGATACTGCAATTGGCACAAGATAATGCAAATGAAGACTGCAGGAAAGCTATTACCAAGACAAAATCCATCCTTAGATGAAATGATTGATGCATGTGCTAAAGTTGGAACTGAATCCTATAACATGGTTTTGTTAGCTAATTCCTTTGCAGCTGCTGTGAGGTTGTCACGCCAATGCTATGGATGTGGGTGACAAGGCCACATGAAAGTGAATTGTCTCCATAAATCCTATTCATTGGAGACACACTAGAAACAGAGAGCTGTGCCTATAGTGGGAAACCGTAAAAATGCAGAAAACCCAGTCATTTTGCCAAGCAATGCAAGTCCAAATTCCATGCTAATGGACAACCTCTTAGTGGACAGAGAAACAGGAACAAAAGTGTGAAGGGGAAGTGCATGCAGACACAAGCACCTTCCCATCTCCCAGTGCAGGCCTAGGCAACTGGCTCACAGGGAAAACAAGAGGATCAGCTGGCATGGATGTTTCTACTGCCAACACAATAACTACAGACTCATTAAAGGTATATAAAATCCTCCTTGAGGCCCATGGGCCTACTGGGAAAGGATTAAGTGCATTACTATTAGGACAATCAAGTGCAATGTTACAGGTTATTTTTGTCCACCCTGGAGTTATAGATGCAGACTATACTGGACAAATATGTACTATAGGATCAACACCTATTCCTCCTGTAATCATTCCAGCTAAAAGTTGTATTTCTCAACTTGTAGCTTTTAAGTCTTATATTCCTAAAACAGACTCAAAGCTGTGAGGAAGCCGAGGCTTCGGGTTGACATGGGAATGTCAAGTATACTGGACTCAGGCTGTATCTGACTGAAGATCAAACATGATTTGTATTCCTACAATGCCTCAGGCAAATCTGTCCCACATCAAGGTTAGTGGGATGATAAATACTGGAGCAGATGTTGCTATCATATCTGCTAACACATGGCCTCAATCATTGCCCATCATGGCTGTAAGGTCTGTTGTTGCCAGCCTTGGAGATACCACACAAAGTTACTTGAGTAGTAAGCCTGTCTTAGCTAAAAATCCAGAAGGATAGACAGCCACAACCCGTCCCTATGTTACTGTTGTGCCACTCAGCCTAAGGGGAAGGGATGTCTTGTCAGCATGGGGGGTTCAGCTGGGAACAGATTTTTATCAGAGGCCACTGTGCTGAAGGGTGCAAAGCATCCTACATTAGCCTTAAAGTGGCTCACTGAATGACCTGTGTGGGTTGATCAGTGGCCCCTCAAAAAAGAAAAACTAAATGCCCTTAAATTGTTAGTTCAAGAGCAATTAAATCAAGGACATATTGAGCCATCAATAAGTCCATGGAACACTCCTGTGTTTGTGATTAAAAAGAAATCAGGTAAATGGATGTTACTCGACTTAAGAAAAATTAATGCAGTTACGGAAAGTATAGGTGCTTTATGGCCTAGAATGCCATCCCCAATTATGATACCTGCTACATGGGACATTTTGATTGTCAATTTAAAAGACTGTCTCTTTACCATTCCTTTAAATCCTGATGATATCCCAGTGCTTGCATTTACAGTACCCTCTATCAATCATGCAGCACCAGTCAAATTATATCAATGGAAAGTGCTGCCACAGGGAATGAAAAATAGTCCAACAATTCGCCAATGGTATGTTGCACAGGCACTATTGACAGTAAGAGAACAATTCCCAGGAACTTAGTGTTATAATTACATGGATTACATTTTAATAGCAACTTCAACCAAAGATGGCCTTTTACAGTTTCAGCCAAAACTGATGCAGGCACTGCAAGAGTTTGGGTTGCAAATTGCACCAGAAAAGGTGCAACAACAACCCCCATTTAAATACTTAGGAGTTAAAACATTAGACCAAACAACACAGCCACAAACAGTTCAATTTTCGACCAAGATCCAAATGTTAAATGATGCCAAAAACTTTTGTGTGTCATCAACTTGGTACGACCCTATTTAGGGTTAATTACCCCACAATTATCACCCTTGTTTAATATTCTTAAGGTGTCCCTGAGTTAACTTCTGCAAGGAAATTGACTCCAGAAGCTAAAGTCACATTCAAAACAGTAGAGTGGGCCATAACAGACAAGTTTATCGACTATGCCCTAAGGTTTCTATTACAATAGTAATTGTTATTGCTGATTTACATCCTACAGGCATTATTGGTCAATGGGACGCTCAGTGGTCTGACCCACTACACATTTTAGAATGGGTCTTTTTCCCTCACCAACCTAAAAATACAGCACCCACTATTTTGGAATTGATTGCACAACTACTTACTAAATGCTGTCAGAGATGCTTGCAGCTGAATGCTAGGGATCCCGTTAAAGTTATCATTCCAGTACAACAAGAATACTTTGAATGGTGCTTTGCAAAGAGCACAGCACTACAAAATGCCTTACAAAACTTTATGCGACAAATTACCTATCACTTACCCAGTCACAAACTGTTGCAACTGAGCGGGACCACTATGTTGTCTTTGAAACCACTAAACAATTGCACACCCTTGAAAGGTCTCCCTGTTTTTACTGATGGGTGTGAGAAAACAGGAAAAGCCATTGTGACCTGGAAAGATGACAATGGATGGCAAACACTAGAGGGTCGCGATAGCAGATCACCTCAGTTAGTGGAATTACGTGCTGAAGCCATGGCTTTTCAGTGTTTCCCTCATGTTCCCTTAAATTTTGTAACTGATTCTGCTTATGTTGCAGACATCACACAACAATTGGACTGAGCATTGTTAAAAGAAAGTAATGCTGCATTATTTGAATTGTTAAAAACTTTGTGACATGCAATTCAAGCCAGAACTTGTCCCTGTTACATGTTGCATGTGTGGAGTCATACAAATTTGCCTGGCTTTATAGTAGAAAGTAATGAATAAGCTGATTGGTNATCACCCTTGTTTAATATTCTTAAGGTGTCCCTGAGTTAACTTCTGCAAGGAAATTGACTCCAGAAGCTAAAGTCACATTCAAAACAGTAGAGTGGGCCATAACAGACAAGTTTATCGACTATGCCCTAAGGTTTCTATTACAATAGTAATTGTTATTGCTGATTTACATCCTACAGGCATTATTGGTCAATGGGACGCTCAGTGGTCTGACCCACTACACATTTTAGAATGGGTCTTTTTCCCTCACCAACCTAAAAATACAGCACCCACTATTTTGGAATTGATTGCACAACTACTTACTAAATGCTGTCAGAGATGCTTGCAGCTGAATGCTAGGGATCCCGTTAAAGTTATCATTCCAGTACAACAAGAATACTTTGAATGGTGCTTTGCAAAGAGCACAGCACTACAAAATGCCTTACAAAACTTTATGCGACAAATTACCTATCACTTACCCAGTCACAAACTGTTGCAACTGAGCGGGACCACTATGTTGTCTTTGAAACCACTAAACAATTGCACACCCTTGAAAGGTCTCCCTGTTTTTACTGATGGGTGTGAGAAAACAGGAAAAGCCATTGTGACCTGGAAAGATGACAATGGATGGCAAACACTAGAGGGTCGCGATAGCAGATCACCTCAGTTAGTGGAATTACGTGCTGAAGCCATGGCTTTTCAGTGTTTCCCTCATGTTCCCTTAAATTTTGTAACTGATTCTGCTTATGTTGCAGACATCACACAACAATTGGACTGAGCATTGTTAAAAGAAAGTAATGCTGCATTATTTGAATTGTTAAAAACTTTGTGACATGCAATTCAAGCCAGAACTTGTCCCTGTTACATGTTGCATGTGTGGAGTCATACAAATTTGCCTGGCTTTATAGTAGAAAGTAATGAATAAGCTGATTGGTTAGCCAGCCCTGCCTGGACAGTGCCACAGCTAGACACACGGGCACAAGCGAGAGAATCACATGTCTTTTTTCATCAAGGTGTTCAGACCTTACAAAAACAGTTCTTGTTAACAAATACCGAGGCCCACAATGTTCTTAATACCTGCGCTGATCATCAAGGCCATGCTCGGTCAGTGTAGATGAGTGTTAACCCCTGTGGTCTACAAGCCTTACAAATTTGGGAGACAGATGTTACACACATTTCTGAATTTGGTTGGCTAAAGTATGTACATGTTTCAGTAGGTAGCTTTTCATCCACTATATGGGCTTCAGTTCATGCTGGAGAAAAAAGCCACGATGCTATCACACATTGGTGTCTAGCCTTTGCTGTCCTAAGCATTCGCCACACCTTTAAAACTGATAATGGCCCTGTCTATATCTCACAGAAAACTCATCAAGTCTTGCAATTATGGGGCGTGTCACATCTCACTGGCATTCCTCATTCCTCTACAGGCCAAGCCATTGTTGAGCGTGCCCATGGCACTTTGAAGCACATCCTAGAAAAAACAAAAAGGGGAATGTCTGGTGAAACTCCACAAAGTAGGGTGGCCAGAGCTCTGTATATGCTGAATCACCTTATGATATTGCCAAACTCCCAAAACCCTATCATTTTAATGAATTTTTTGTCATCGCAGTCCTCTAGTGACATCCAGTTGCCCAAGCCTAAGGTATTGGTATGGGACCTTCTTACCAATAAGTGAGAAGGTACTTGGGACCTTGTCACTTGGTGGCATGGGTATGCCTGTGTTTCTACAGATGTTGGAATTCAATGGGTACCTTCCCGCTGTGTGCACCCTCCTCTATGCTGCGCTCTGGATCACAACCAGCAACACTTCCTTGATGGCCCCTCAACTGACTTCATGGAACAGTAACAATGTTTGAGTATCATTGCTTCATGCATGGAATCAGACATGATTTTGTGCATCTATGGCACAATCAGAAAAACCTTTTCATACCTGCTTAGCTAGGGTACCCTTGAATAGCACACAAACCATACAAGTAAAACAAAATGTTGTCTAAATGTGATTTGTAATACTACAACCTGCTGTATGGAACTATGGGGTCTTTGAGATGACAATTTACCTATTGCTTCGCTTGAACCCCAAGAGTTAGACATCTTAGAGACATTAGAAGGATGATTCACCAGAAGGATGTGTATTTTTAAATTATACACAAGGACATGATATAGGGGACCAAACTGGAACAGGAAAGCAAAATGTTACCCCTGATAGTTTCTGAATTAAATAAATTGACTTGCTTTATAGCAAAAAGAGTAAATGAAACTTCCTTATTTTGAGTGCTTTGGCTAGAGATGTAGATAGTGTGCGGCATGCTACCTTGCAAAACTGTGTTGCTATTGATTTTCTTTTGTTAGCTTACGCACATAGTTGTGAAGAGTTTGATGGCATATGTTATATGAAGGATTTTCTGGGATAGATTGCTGGCTGGAAGGGTTAGGTTTATCAAGCTGGGTGAAGAGCCTCATTCAAACTGGGCTTATCATTTTTTTGTATTGTCATAATTATTTTGCTCATTGTGCTGTGTTTGTTATCCTCTCTGCAAAGGGCCCTGCAAGGATGATAAAAACTGCCTTTGCAGTCAAAAAACAAAAAGAGGGAACTGTGATGGCTAATATCTGGTCTGAAGGCCTCACAGACACAAGTAACCTTGACCTTGATTTGATCAGCCTGTACCCATGAGAAAAGGAAGTAAACACCTTTAAGGAAGAAAGCTCTGAAAAGCAGGACTTAACTGCAAGGAACGGATGCTGGCCAATCTTTGGCGAGCATGTGCGCAGGCAGTTATTGGCCAGTGAACTGGGTGGCAACAAGTTACTAGCCAATAGGGATTGAACACACGGTTTTTGAAAACCATATAAATATGAGCTGTGAACAATAAAGATTGCTATTGCTGCTTGAACCTTGGAGTGTCATGTCCATCACTACTCAGTCCATTAAACACAAATGTTTGATTAAGAGGCGAACGGTATGCCACTTGCAGGTTAACTGAATCAAGATTTGTGTTAGCTTGTTTAAAAATCTTTTAAATGCTTTCACTAGAGAAATAATTTTGGCCAAGCATTACAGTTTGACAAAGTTACTGCATCAGGTTTTTCACACATTTTTAAACAGCATGAATGTGAATTATAGCTACAGAGTAGCACAAGGTGGATCAAATTCAGCTTGAATTTCAGTTTCAAGCTTCAAAAAGAAGCTTGCTCTCCACAAAACTCCTAGCAATCTTGACATTCATATAGCACTCCCTACCCCAATATTTGGTGAATTTATACACATAATTTCCCTGTGAGACCCCACAGGGGTCCTCCTTTCCATCCTTTCATATAGGGGATAGAGGCTAACAGTTACTACTGTATAATGTGGCAGGCAAGCATGCAATATAAAAGTTTTGAGATCTGCTATTCTCTTTACTAGAAACAGCAAAAGAGCCAGAGATACAGAGTTCATCTGTGCAATGACCAGCTCATTAATGACACCAGCAACATGTGATAGAGCCCCAAATCAGCTACACCTTCAAGGCAATTCTGCCCAGTGTTCTCACCTACAGCAAGCTGCTGGGGGAAAGAAAAAAAAAAAGACCAGACAGTTTAAAATACCAAGAAATTAATGCATCATTTGGATATCAAATATATTATTTTGGTTCAAATAAGGAAGAAGAAAAACACAGTGGTCACAGCAGATATATGAAAAGTTTAAACATAGCTTCCTAAGCATAGTTCTATCTCACCACTAGAAAGGTATTTCTAGATACAAGTCCTGACTTTTCATTCTCTTTGCTTCACAGCAAACTGCCCATGCTTCCACATACGTAGAGGGTTGCTGTGCTCCTATAAACCTTAAGCACTCTATATTGTGCAGACTTGCGAGCCTCCTCTCACATTCCTCTCACAATACATTCACCCAAGGCAGGTTAATGATCTCACTTTTCCTCCAGGAAGGTCTGCCTAACCTCTTTCTTCCACAGAAGTACAGCCCAAAAAAACCTCAAGCAAAGAGAATATACAGTTCATAGAACTGTATTTTACCATGGTCCAAATGGCTAGACAACTGAAATATCAGAATGCCATTGCAGGCTTCTGCGCCTTATTTCATAAGAAAGAACATTTTATAATCAGGTTTTGTAGGAAACACAATTATACAGACCCCATTTAGGAACTGGGTAAAATCCATGTCAGAGATTCCAAATCATGTTTGTTGCACAATAGAATTATTCAAGACAGCAATTGTGTTTCCTTATCTTTCTCTTACACCTCTCATGCTGCAACAAAATGTATACAATTGTTTTCCTATATATAACATAACTACAACAAAGAAATTCTACTCCTTACATAGTGAATGTTTTCTGGTTTTAAAAAAAAATAATAAAAGGAACAGATCTTGTTTCCTCAGATTTATAAACAACTAGAATTTTCCTGTATTGGTCAGTTGGTAAGAACTGTATTTAAAATTAAAATAAATAAATTTATTTGTGAAATGTAAATATTCATACAGAAAATATTTAAGGAAAATAGTAATTATTTATGAACTAAGCAAACTGTCTTGGTTTAGAGATAAGTTTTGGAGAAAACACTCTGGAATTAGTGTTTCCTCTAATGAAAAGGGTGTCAGCAATCCCTTCTTGGTGCTGAGAAATAAGTATTAGTGTGTGAAAGTGAAAAATCCCCAATTGTTTATTGACAAACAAAGTGCCCACACAGCACACACACACACAAAAAAGAATAAATGCTAGATATTAGATGTCAGAGCCTTATTCCCTCTACACTCCCCCCCACCCTCCACACACACACCCCGAGAAAAAACTAATTATAAAAAAAAAGCCAGGGGAAGAAAAACTGGCTGGCCACCTGGCAGGGAAGAACAAAATGGCACCAGCTTTTGTCTCGGGGAAGGCAAGAAAAAGAAAGTTCATGCAGCAGCTCTGGAAGAAAGAAGAACAGATGGGAACCTGCTGAATCTCCAGTGTTGGTCTCCTCTTCACGGAAGATGAAGTTAGTGGATTCAGGGTCCTTTCTTTTGCTGTGTGGGCTTTTCCTGAGGTCTGGGACTGGGACAGAGCAGCTCCTCACAGCTCTCTACAGACCCCCGGCCAATTGCCTCTCTGATCTTGGACCAAAACCAAGCCAAACAGTTCAAGAAAAAAACAAAAGCTGACAAAGTATTGCAGTCTCCAAGGCCAGGGAAAAGGGGAAAGAAACATCTTGCTTAACCTAACAAAAAACCAAGCTAGCTAAGCAACAGAGTAATGCCAGTCCAAATGGCACTGAGCATGACCAGGAGTGAGGCTTAGAACAAAGCCTGGGCAAGAGCCCCCAAGGCTCCCATCCCTCCCCAGGACCCACCTTAAAACTACAGCAACCATTTCTGAGCATAGAGCAGAAGATTAGGGGATAGAGTATCATCATAAAATCACTCCAAGACACAATCAAACAGGTCTTTAATCTATCTTGACTCCTTATGAGATGTGTGCACAGCCTTTAGGTTAATTTAAAATGTAGAAAAAGATGGACCTATTTTTACCTGTAGTAAGGAAAATTAAAAGTGGTGAAAAAAAGTTTAGATAAAAGAAGAAAAGACATCAGGGGAAAAGCCTGTGTAGTTCTATACACAACAAACATGAGAACACAATTAGCAAGACTAGAAATATTATTGACTTGCCACAATGCAGGGGCTTTTCAACTAGATGAAGTCTTTCAACGGTCAGTCAGCAGACAGCAACTGAAATACTAATAGGCACCCTGAATGTTATTTACAAAGAGAACTGTTTATTTCAGAAGATACTACTTGATGCTAAGAAAAAATAAATGCCTAGAATTTAAATGGGATAACTGCTTAGCTATAGCTCCCACATCGGTTCTGGAGAAATCACTTAAATATCTCCCTGGGAGTGAAAAATAAGCTATTCAGATACACATTGCAAGAATTCTGGGCCTGACATTATGGATAGGGTTTGTATGGCCAGGTTTTAGTAGCAGAGGTGGGGCTCCAGAGGCGGCTGCTGTGAGAAGCTGCTAGAAGTTTCCTCCATGTCCAGCACAGCTTATGCCAGCTGGCTCCAAGACACACCCACCACTGGCCAAGGCTGGGCCAATCAGAAATGGTAGTAACATCTGTTGTTGTAGCATATTGAGGAAGAAAAAAAAACCTATTGTGCAGATGTAATTGAAAGAAGAGAAGAGAAGAGAAGAGAAGAGAAGAGAAGAGAAGAGAAGAGAAGAGAAGAGAAGAGAAGAGAAGAGAAGAGAAGAGAAGAGAAGAGAAGAGAAGAGAAGAGAAGAGAAGAGAAGAGAAGAGAAGAGAAGAGAAGAGAAGAGAAGAGAAGAGAAGAGAAGAGAAGAGAAGAGAAGAGAAGAGAAGAGAAGAGAAGAGAAGAGAAGAGAAGAGAAGAGAAGAGAAGAGAAGAGAAGAGAAGAGAAGAGAAGAGAAGAGAAGAGAAGAGAAGAGAAGAGAAGAGAAGAGAAGAGAAGAGAAGAGAAGAGAAGAGAAGAGAAGAGAAGAGAAGAGAAGAGAAGAGAAGAGAAGAGAAGAGAAGAGAAGAGAAGAGAAGAGAAGAGAAGAGAAGAGAAGAGAAGAGAAGAGAAGAGAAGAGAAGAGAAGAGAAGAGAAGAGAAGAGAAGAGAAGAGAAGAGAAGAGAAGAGAAGAGAAGAGAAGAGAAGAGAAGAGAAGAGAAGAGAAGAGAAGAGAAGAGAAGAGAAGAGAAGAGAAGAGAAGAGAAGAGAAGAGAAGAGAAGAGAAGAGAAGAGAAGAGAAGAGAAGAGAAGAGAAGAGAAGAGAAGAGAAGAGAAGAGAAGAGAAGAGAAGAGAAGAGAAGAGAAGAGAAGAGTGAGAATATTGGAGGGACAACTCTACAGACACCAAGGTCCTTGGAGAAGGAGGGGGAAGTAGGTGCTCCAAGTGCTGGAATTGAGATTCCTCTACAGTCCATGGTGAAGACCATGGTGAAGCAGCTGTGCCCCTGCAGTCCATGGAGGTCAATGGGAGTGCAGAGATCCACTTGCAGCCCAAGGAGGAGATCCATGCTGGAGCAAGTAGATGACCAAAAGAGGCTGTGAACCCATGGGAGTCCTGTGGCGGAGCAGGCTCCTGGCAGGGACCTGCAGACATGTGGAGAGAGGAGCTCACACTAGAGTAGGTTTCCTGGCAAGACCTGTGACCCTGTGGGAGCCTCATGCTAGAGCACGTGGTGCCTGAAGCACTGCACCCCATGGAAAAGTGACCCATGCTGGAGAAGTTTGTGAAGCACTGCTGCCCATGGGATGGATTCACAGTGGAGAAGGTTGAGGAGAACTGTCTCCTTTGAAAGGGATCCCATGCTGGAGCAGATTTCAGAAAGGATTCTTTTCCCTGAGCAGCAGCAGGAACAACTGTGATGAACTGGTGATAATCCCTATTTCCTGTCTTCTTATGCCACCAGAGAGGAGGAGGGAGAGTCTGTTAGGGAGGGAGGGATGGGGGGAAGGTAGTTTTAAGATTTATTTTACTTGTCATTATCTGCTCTGATCTTGTTGGGAATACATTCAACCCATATTCTCATATTCAGTGTCTCTTGCCCGTGGTGGTATTTGGTAAGTGATCTCTCCCTGTCCTTATCTCAACACATGAACCTTTTGGAGTATTTTCTCTCTCCTATTTAGTTCTGGAGGGAAGCGATAGAACAGCTTTAAGGGACACCTAGCATCCAGTCAGGATCAACTCACTATACCTGGAAGGGTGGAAACTCACCTGGATTATCGCTTTTAATACCATCAAGGTTCAGCAGGATTTGATTTTAAAGGATGTTTGCAGACATTTTATATAGGCATCTATATACACTGTGTTATGGTATTAATTGCATAGATATACTATGTGAGACAACTATCAAATACATTTATTTATTCACTTTAGCTTTTTTCCTATGAATACAATAATCAAAGACTTCAGCAGGAACAGTTATGTCACCAAACTGTTTTAAAAAATACATCTTATTTAAAATGGAATATTATGATGTGTTATTAACAAAGCTAAAGTAACCATTGTTTTCTTCCTTCTTTTATATCCAAACAACCTGAAAATATGTATGAAAAAACCATACAAGTATGCTTACCAATTATGATAATTATTGTGTCCCATTGTGACTATATTTTTACAGTGCAAAAACATTATCTCTGCTGCTGTGTAGTTTTGCACAATGATAGCAACATTTACCACTTCCTAAATAAATAGGGTTCTCACACTTCTATGATACTGACTTCACAATTTTACAATTATTTGTGAAAACATTTAATTGTAGACATGTAAATCCCATTCCATGACCTTTGATTTGACCCAGTCATTAGGCCCCATTTGCGACACTGTAATTTGATGCCAAGACTTTTGTAAACACTTCCATCAACTAATAGATGAGCCAGAGGAGATTGAGGAAAAAATTATTCAATTTTGCCTTCAGACTGGAGATTATTCTCTTTTGAAGATACTGTTAAATTATGTAGACATATTTGCTCTCAGAAACTAGAAAAAAATAAAAGTTTGAAGTAACCAAAATTCTCAGTCCTCCATCCTCTGCAGAAAATGGCATGCTTCTCAAAAAATGTGCAGTCATATATAGACTCTTAGAAATATTTAGGTTGGAAAAGACCCATAAGATCATAGAGTCCATCTTTAACCTACCACGGCCAAATATACCACTAAACTATGTCCCTAAGTGTTGCATCTACCCATCTTCTAAATATGTCCAGGGATGGTGACTCAAGCAGTTGCCTAGGGAGTCTATTCTGACGCATGACATTCACAATAGCCTCGTTATCATACAAAATGATCTGACAAATAATACCCATTCTGATAAAGTATTTTTAAGTGAATGAAAATATCCCAATTCCTTGCTATTGTACAATCTCTCTTCTCTGTAGCAAAACAGCTGCAAAGATACTAAATGTCTTTAAAAATATAGGAGAAAACATGACATCATTCTGGAATTTCCAAGTTAATGACAATTAAGTTGATCATTAAAATCAAGGCTAATAAGCCTAATAATATATCATGTTGACATGTTTATTTAACTACTTAAATCAAGTTGCCATGTTTGCCTTGCACTGTGCAGTGTACCAGACATATCAGGGGTTTTGGCACCTTCATTATCATACCTATCACAGAAATGCAACACATAGCTGTAGACAGAGGCCGTATGGGTTAAAGATGGGAAAGATTTCCAGAGACAGTGAAAGGAAAAATAAAACTACACATTCCATGGACATGGGCAGAACAAGCTCCTGCAAAGATGTGAGAAATGCTTTAACTTCAATATTTTTCAAAACTAGGCAGTTGATATTACAGAAATCTAAGGTGCAATCCACAGACTGGCTCTGCCATTAGGTCCTGTAGCAGGTTGTTCCTGCCAGATGTATTTCTGCTGCAGCAGAAGCACAAGTAGAGAAAGAAGATAAGATTAGAGGGAAATAGGTGAGGAAGAAAGAGGGATGTATAATTCTTTTATATAAGAGTTATATTCTATATCATGTCTCTATAAGTCTGGAGACAGGGAAATTATGCAGGTGTCAGGACCTGGAGGGGAAAACCACTGAGAAAAAAAGTGCTAATGTCTCCTTAACTGACAAAATTGCAAGGGAGTCTGAAGAGGCAGTGCTTGCCAGGGATAATTCCTTAAAGCAATTACATATGTATTATTCCTGGTTCTGTAATATTTTAGATTTAGCTGTCCTTATATTTGAAAAATATGCATGTGTGGAGGATGGGATTTGACTGTATTTCAGAAATTATTTTCATAAGTTTATAAAAATTGCTGGTGTTCTTACAGAGGAAGAGACATGGAATTGGGAGGATGCAGTGCAGAAGATAGTAGAGGTGTGTTATTCTACAGGTACTTTTCCCTTTATTTCTTGGGAAATAAAAAACCTGAAAATATAAAGGAGGGAAATGAAGAGAGAACTAAAAATAGAAAGGAAACAGTCAGGCTATAAAGACTGTTGGTTATCCTCGCTTAGAAGACAGAGGAGAATACCTAGCAATTGTGCCTCAGCAGCAATGGAAAGGCATATATTAAGAGTAAATTTTTGAACCTGAGCTTCTTGCAGACATTTTGAGAAAAGAAATACGGAATTTTATGTTACATTATAAATCTTAGTCCAGTTTTCTGGTCAGCTGTCATTTCCATTTTCAAGTTTTCCCAGATATTTAATGTGAATCTTCCTTGCTGTAATTACATTATTTTAGAGGTAGTTCCAATTCACCAGAGTCTTAAAACTCCTTTCTCTTTGCACAAAGTCTTGGTATGTATTAGGACTATTTTCACTCCTTCTGTGAATGCCTTAATAAACTTGTGGCCTTGCTCTTCTCAGAAATGTTACCAACAGGGTAAGGCTACAGCCTTCTTCAAACATGGGAGGTCAAAGCAAAAACAAATTGAAGCCAAGAGATAGGAATGATGCCCTAATTACAAACAGATTTTTAATTTTTCTATGCACGATGGGGATGAATATTTTCTGTGGTTACTTGTAGTAGCTCTGAGGGTTAGATTTTTGTTACAGGTTTTTAATTACAAATTTAACTAGATTAGTCTTCATTTCACCAATAGTGGGTTCAGCAAAATTGTAGACTTCTGTAATTTTAGCTCTATCACTGGCTTAAAAAGAGGTGTTCGCTGAGGGGAAAAATACTTTTGTTTGTTTTCTTTTTCACATGTCTCCCTAAAAGTCTGTTACATCTAAGCATGATTTGCTAAACCAGCACCATCTTTAGTATTTATGGAGTACAAAAACTTTACAATTCTAGACTTCAAATTTTAATATGTAGGAAGGTTCCTATCAAAAGTCAGCTGGTCTAGTAGTCCTTATAGTACAGTCCACAAACAGAATAAGCCAATGGAATGATATAAATACGCATAATCCAGGAAGACTGGAAGCACATAAAACAATTAGTTAACAATCATGAGTAAACTGCTCCCAACACACAGTGATTTCTTTGCTGCTTCATTTTAACTATCATGTTGCCAAGTAGAAATGGCAACACAAAGGCTTTCTCACAATTATTCCTAGTAAATATCTTTCTTCACTACGCCAACACAAATAATATTTCCTGGACTTACTGTGCATTAACATTCTCATTTCTTACAAAATACTTAACTTTTTGTCCATTTTTTAAGATGGCGTGAAATCTGTTCTCCTGGCTAGTAAGTGTTTACAACAACTACAGAATATAAAATGCAGCTCTTCATGTCTTCGATACACTTTGATTGCTCAATCATGTTGAAACCTAATGTCAGAGTCTGACTATGTGAGTACAATTAACTGCCAACTGGGAAGCATTTACTCAGGCCCATCTTTATCTCAACTAGTAGAGTCATTGATACCTCTGTGCATCTCTTTTACTAAACAGGCTTACATAATATTCAACCGCAGAAGTACCTAAAATCAAAGACTCAATTTAAACTGGAACACAAGTTCTAAATGTTATTCTTGTAGAAATGTATATATGAATACCCAAAGCCTCCAATCCATTATGCACATGCCATTAGGATAGACAAGGTAAAAAATCATAGACAATTTGGTGGATTTATTATTTGAATATATCTAAGGCCAATAAAGAGTGAGAAGTCAAATGACTGAAGTTATAAAAAAGATCAGCAACATTGTCACAGACTCCTATCCACACTGTGACACCTGCACTGAAGCCTTTAAAAACCATATGAATTGCCATGAGGTGGGATTTGATAAAAGATTAATCTCATATCTCGTAATAATAATTTTAAAAAAATTATATTGTGTTTCCTAGGGAAAGTTTCCAAAAAGAGTTAGAATTAAGTTTTCTAATGAAGCAATCCATACCAAATTTTCATCATATTTCTTATATTTACAATCTGCAGGGAACATTTAAACTATCAAATTTATGTGACTAAATTAAAACATTCAAAAAAAGGTGTGCTGTATTTGTTCAGACCACAGCTGTATTCCTCTCAGGGGCAAATTGAAGTACTGGAGATATTTACTCTCTAAGACTTTTCCTTCTCTTCACATACATGCCAAAGTTTCCAGGACTTTAACAATAGTTATCATAAGGTACTGATTGAATTACAGTTTCTTTTTTAGTAGAAATGATAAATAAGTATGTAAACAGCTATTTTGTATTTTTTCATTTACAAGAAAAAATAGCGTATCTTTTCTAAGGAATAACAACTTCTCTTTTTAAAAGCCTTCTATCACCAATTGAACATCAGGCAGTAAAGGCCCATTTCTCCAAGGTCAATCGCCCAAAAATTCATCTGTGAAAGTTAGACTGAAAGGAAATGGTATCATTTGACAATTATTTTAGATTTTACACTTATGAAAAATATAACTGTGCATAAAATTAGCACAGTGCCTTTTAGAACCATAATACTTCAGATAGAGGAGCAGTTACGATTTTATGACAATACTTGGAGTGTCTTCTCACAGCATAATTTTAAATGTTTGCCAGTTTGTGCAAGGTCATTCCTTGGAAATTCCAAGGGAAACAGAAGAAATGCTCCTAAGTATTTTTATGAACTTTAAGACATGAGCTGTATCTGGCAGAGAAAGTTTAGCTCTATTCAAAGAGAATGACAAAAGACTGAGTAATCATTTTTACTCCCTCACTTCCTTTAGATGAAGGAATTTTAATGTGAAAACCCAAGAATTGTGTTCAGCTCATCTCCACACTGCCTCAGAGGAAGATGCTACAAACAACTGCTAGAGCAACTTATGCTCCCTTCATCCGCAAGCAAGCTGCTTACACCAGAATCAAAAATCTCCTTTCGTTTACATTTATATCAGTAATATTTGCCTAAACATAAAATAAATAAAACTACATCAAAATAAGTCTAGTTCAAGATCAGAGGTAAGAGTTGGTAAGAGTTACAAACTAGACAGAAAAAATACATTCCAACTTAAATAGCATTTTACAATATGTCTGTAAGTCACAAAATATGTCCCGTGACTTGTCATTCATATTCCCTGCTTCAGTAGTACATTAAAGACAAGGGCTGATGTCTTGATTAAGGTACTTGATTAGCACTGAAAGTGATGACTGTTTTCAAACCCCAGTAAACCCTGAGCAAGTCATGTAACTTCTAAAAACTCACACAATAACAATCTTATATTAACATGTACTCACTGGATAACATAAATATTTTGTCCAGTGTTCTGATAAATCATTCATTTTAGTCTAATATTTCTTGATTGTGTATCTCTCAGAAACTTGGCCCAGTCCAGGGATTTCAATCACATCAGAGGTCAGAATTCTGGACCTCATGATATCTCATATTAAATATGAAAAACATCTTGTGCCAAGCAACATTGTGCCAATGTCAATAAAATAACTATGTGAATATAATTTTTTGTTGGAAGTCCACTAGTGGCTGTGTATAAGTAACCAACTTGTGAAGAAGAGCAGAAGAAAAGCAATGGAGGCACAGAGATTTTTCATTGGCTAGAAAGTCAATCAAGACCTGTATAGAAATGATGGGTGAATTTTCCATCTCCTTTAATCAGTATGATTAATGTTCCACTATCTGCCTCATGACTTGCAATTCTACTGAATGGTGTTGCTTCTTTGAAGAAAGCCCAAATGAATACACACAGAACAGAGACAGAGGTTCAAAGCTTATTTTTCTGAATACCTTCCACTAGTATGCAATTATTTAGCTTCCAAGATACTCTAAGACTAATTGATCATTACCACTATAATAATAGTTGCTTTGTAGTATAACATCTGTTGAAGTGAGCACAAACAAAATGACCATGTGGTTTTAGAAATTTTTTTTCTTTTTTCCATCTTGGCTTTCTAGCTTTGTTCTGTACATTCCAATATAGGTATGAACTAAGATTTGAAATGCAAGTGACAGGACATTTACTGATCCTGATAGCTTGAAGGAGATTCGCATGTAGATTTATCTCAATGCTATATGACAACTCTCTTCTGAAGTGACCAAAATATTTTTTTCATAGCTACCTTGCTTTGCAAACTCCCCACTGCCTGCTCCTCATCAGATTACCAGCAAAAGATGGAAGCATCTCCAGGTTGCACAAGTGCCTCTGGTCCTTGGTATTTCCATGCTTAGTATTGCACTTGCACAGTGCACAAAGTCCACAACATTGCACAGACACTTACGGACAAAGGCTCTTATTATTGATAAACTGA
Source organism: Irena cyanogastra (assembly GCA_013397155.1). NCBI lineage: Eukaryota > Metazoa > Chordata > Aves > Passeriformes > Irenidae > Irena > Irena cyanogastra. The sequence continues at coordinate 228,472 of VWZV01015332.1, read as the reverse complement.
AATAATTGCAGATTAAATCTAACAATTACATTAATCTACAATTCAGCATTTTCTCTGACCTTCAAAGCCTATTAATGATTATGTTGCTTTCTTCTGTCAGGTAGAGTTTGACTTTTATAACTGCAGTGAAGAGTGTGTTACTGCAGAACAAGTTTTACATATGCGGCATTATTATGTCTATAAAGCTGCAATCCTGAGGAAATATTCTTTTTTTCTCCAGACATCCATAGTTTTTGGCAGAGTCATCAGCATATCCCAGGGAAACAGAGTGCATATGTATCTAGTGTAAGTAGGAACTTATGTAGTTCTTTGGCATTATTGAAGACATGTGCTAAGAGTCTGTTCATCATAAAACAGATATTTTCCCACGGGTAAAAGGAAACTAAAAATAACATAGAAAATCTTCTCAGTGGCAAGCAAGAAATATGCACTTCATTAGTCTGTGGCTTCACGAAGGAGTAAGTACTTCAATCTATTTAACCTGGCCTTCAAACACAACCTGATGTCTAGCTCCTCTTCAAAACAAGGTGGAGCTCTAAGGCTTAGCTTCCTCTAACCTCTTTGACTATACTAATGCTGCATGTATCTTATTTCAGCATCCTGTCAAGATTTCATAGTCAGAAAGAAAACAATCAGACATAATACAGTTATTCTGCACTCACTGTCTCAGTAAGACAAAAATAGGTCTGTACTGAGGAGAATATGAATTAACCAATGCAACTTTAGAGACATCAGCATGAGTATCAGTGCTAATTCACATCACATATAGAGTTAATTTGCCACAGTTGGGCTTTTTTTAACATTTAGAGTTAGTTCTGATTGAGTCAAGTCAGGTAATATCCATGCTAAGCTGTCATTTACATTACAAATATATACTCAGTTTTGCTTTATACTGTTTAAGAGGAAACAGACACACAAATCTGCTGGTGATATTTTCCACGTGCAAGTGCCCAGGTGTGCTCTCTGGAAGAGGAGAGGCCCAGGCTACCCCAGACCTAACATGACTGGTTCCAGATAGCTCTAGCAGCCCCAGTGCCTCTCAACTCTCTAGCCTTGAGCTCCACAGTGGAATCACAGCTGAGAATGGGCAGAGCACTGCCCAGCAGGGGGGTGGTGAGGGAGAAAGGAAGAAACAGATTTGTGGCGAATACTACAAGGTTGAGTTAACTTTCCCCAAGTCAAGTCTGTTTTGCCTGTGATAGTAATTAGTATGTGACCTCCTTGTCACATACTAATTGTCTTGACCCACAATATTTTTTGTCATTCTGGCCCCCTATCCAGTTAAGGAGAATGCACAAGAAAGAACAACTGGGTGAGGATTTGGCAGCCGGGCAATGTCAAAAAATATTTATTGGAAGGCTTGATTATCTAATAAAATTATTCTTTATTAAAAAGCCAGCTCTACAATACATGTACACATAGAAACAGATCAACAGGTATTTGTCAGGGTTACTAAAACAACAATTTTGATTTTAATTTAGAGGCTTAGAAAGAAAATTCAATACTCAAATAATAGACAAAGGAAGAAATTATTGAAGTAAAAGGAAAGGGAAACACTCTACCAGATTTTAGATTAAGAGGAGGACTGCCATCAACAATTACCAAACCATAAGCCTAACTGGAGAACTGATATTAGAGAGCAAAGCCATTATTTTGTACTCATGCTCCACAGAGCCATGTGTGCAATTATATTAATGCTTAGTCAGAATAAAAGAAGAATGTCTCACGTGATGCTAATGTCTTCCAGGTTTCTGATAACACAGTTACTAGGTCCATACTTCAAGAACAATGATCAGCAAGTATAGATCTATAAGACTAGAGAAAAAATGTCATGTATCAAAGAATAGGTGATTTTCTCTTAAAATTAAATAACTGAGGCAAGCTTACACTATGTAAATTGCATAACTAATTCAGATTGGCATGGCCATAACTACTAAGTACTTAACACACCACAGATGAACTGAAGAAAAGCAAGAAAGCTCCCAATTTGTAGAAAGAAGTACAGTATACAGTTAGTTGCTAGCCATCCCTATAGCTCTTGCTCTGTAACAAATAGGATGAAGAATTAACTATTATATTCTTAAATGAAGCTGCTGTGCATAAGTGTCTGGTCAAAAGTGGCAAATGGAATGTCCTAGGCATTATGCAGATCAGTAGAGACACATAAATCCCAGCCTCAGAAAGTTTGCAAGTGCCTTCTCAGACAGATAGATGGGCTTAAACAAAGAAAGGTGATTTGGGAAAATAAGGTTAATAGTAAAACAAGTGTTTGGAATAAAAGCAGCTGTATTAGATGTACTTGGTAGAGAAGATGTGAAGCCCTTGCAATAAAGAAAGTCTCCATTTTGGGGATGCCCACTCTACTTCAGGTCATAGAACAAGACAGCAGAATGGATCATATATTTCAGCTGAAAATATAATTGGTGGAATAAGTGGAAAGGGAGAGTAAAACTCAATAGCTATAATGCTTTCACTTCCTAGTGTTTAGGAAGGAAACAGTAAACATTCCCTTACTTGAGATTTACAGCAAGACACTTAGTAAGCTATTTAAAAACAAATGTCATTCTTCACTGGCAACAGGGTAGACGGGAAGTCACATAGCAATTTATGTTAACTATATTGCATATTTTCACTTTTTTAGAGCAGAAATTATGTCCACTAAATATATTTTTTGTCTCTTCTACCAGTGATTTTTGGTTTACTATTTTACTGTAAGTAATTTTACAACAAATGGAAAACACATCACTCTCTGCATAGTCTAAAGTTTTCCCCCTCTTTTGAAAAATTGCAGAAATTTCTTCACAGTTTTTCTGATCACTGTCAATGATTCAGTCAGAACTTCACTAGGACCTGTCAGCATTTGCTGTTTTAATCACCATATAAGTAAGGTTGCAAGTGTTCTATCGCAGAGAACATTAGCCTATATATGTGCAGCTACTCACCCTTCAATGCAAGGTCAAGTCTCAGACTCAAAAACAAGCCAGTTTTGGCCTAGTCTCACCCTTATTTTTGCAATAAGAGGTCACTGACTTCTGACTCATTTATCAGCTGCTGATGATTTGTTTGTTTGTTTTTCCTTTTATTGTACCAAATGTTTCTTAGATGTCTGTAAACTTTGTTTTCATTTTGTTTATGTTCCTCTGGAAGTGTGTTTTCCCACAGAGGTTTCTGAAGCAGTCATTATCTCTTCTATCCCAGATCTGTGTGTTTTGGGACACAAAACTCAAGTAGCAACCTGTCTACTGCCAGATGTTGGATATCACATTATTTATAGCACAAGGGAAAAATATGCCCAGAACCACAGCTTTCTAAGAACTTAAGTCACTTGTTCCAGGAATAGTATTCCTGGTGTACACCATTCTGAAGCAATGGCCACTGTGTGCTATGTTTGTTCACATATATTCACAGCATGGATCACAGTACCTCAAGCTGTGCATTATTAGATCCAGCCAGTTTATTCACTTACTAAGTCATATTTAATGTTTTGTGTCTGGCATAACAACTCCTTGAAAATCCAGTGTCCTACAATTGTTTCATGTCTGAAATTAACCAGACCTGTAGGCAGTTTGCTTTTTGTGACATCCATTATGCCAACCAGTACTGCTAACAAAAGTTTAAGGTATTTAACCAAATTTCTATGGGAAGAAAAGAATGATGGTTCAGTGACAACAAAAAAGAAACAAATAGACAAACCATAAAACACATACTCGCTTAGTGTCACAAAAACAGTGTCTGAAAAACAATTAACTCATGAATCAACAGTGTTACCATGCAACAGCATCACTTACTTAATGGATTAATTCAAAATTAATCTGATCCCAAAGATGACGGCACCTAGAATCAATTCTTTCTGGTTTATAAATCTGCTCTTCCCAACTATGCCTTATATTCTGGTAACATCTGTATGATATAGCTATGTTTTTTAAAGTGCTAAATAATATGCAATCAATTTGATCAATTTAAGGTTGAGCTTTGTGACTACCCATTTCAAAGTTATGTGGCCTCTGAGGTTATTGTATCTAATAACAAAGTCCTTTGAATAAAGAAGTGATCTTCTTTTCATAATACTCTTAAAATAAACAAAATCTGATTAGTTCTTACGTACAAGGTAAGGGAAAAGAAAACCAAAGGAAACACTGTTTCACTCAGGAAGTTTATGGTAGAGTTAAAAGCTCAAACCCAGTTTTCTGCCAAGTCACTGTTTTGAGCCTGAACCTCATAGGTATCCTTTCAACTTCCCATTTATAGTCAAAAGTATAGCCTATTTACATACTTAGCATTTATAAGAGTTGAGTTTGATCCCAGCCACAGCTCTCCCCCCACTCCCTCCATGTTGCCTCGATGACACAAACAGATAAAATGTTTCTTTTAGACTAAATCAAATTAGGGAATGCTTAAGCATACATGAGTGTGTTTCTGACTTGCTCCCGTGGGATATGTCTGTATGGAAATGTGAAACTACATCTACTCTAATTTGCTTTGGCAAATAAACCCCTCCCTTCACATATCTGAAAAAGCAAAAGGTTACATGTATCCCTGAGATACACTGTTGCTCTGATGCCTAAGTGTGCAATTAGAGATTTATTTTTAAAAAATTGACATGGTTATTTTCCTGTCTTGCTCATTTATTCACACACAGTTGTAGATAATTCCTGTGGCAGAGCATTTTTCAAACATTCATTTAAAGTAGCAGCATCCAGTTCTGTACAGCTATCTGAGGTTTGAATAGGGAAAAAAAAACCCAATAGTAGTGTTTAATGAAGAAAATAAGACAAAAAAAGACAAGTGATTCAGGACTGGAATTTACACAACTAAAGCACAGCTGTGTAGCAATCTGCCACCAAGAATAGTGAACAAGATCACACGGGAGTAAAAACTATGCATTGCCATATGGTAGATTGAGAGAACCTAACTAACAAATACCTGAAGTTTTCTACTTTTCTGCACTTTAAGAATATTTCTGTAAATGAAGATAAATGAAATCCAAGGAATAAAAAATGCTACTTCTTTCTCTTAAAGTGGGACCTTCTTCCCCCACTGTATGAATAAATTTGGAAAGAAAAAGCAAACTATGAGCAAGTTTTCTGATAATTCCTCATTTCAAAATTGCCTTTCCCTTGTAAGCAAATTCCACACAAAAGCTGTCATAGGAATAACATGACAGCCAATTGCTCATGTGAGAGAATTCTTCAGGAGTTTTGCCTGGACTCAAAAGCCCTCATGTCTTTCATCTACTGTCATTGCTTTGATTAGCTGTTCTTTTAATCTCAAATTCTGATGGTATCAAATTCATGGAAGCAGGTATTAAGAAAGGCATGGGGTTGTGGAGAGAGGATTGCGTGCTTTGGTTAATTTGCAATATTTTTTGTTGACTTCAAAATATTTTTATAATGGTAACTTGCTAGGAAATTGTAAAAAAAAAAATTTGTCTGCTTCTTTCTAAGTGCTTCAGACTACTGACTGCCAAAAAATGTGGGGGTGGAATGAGAGGAGCTCAGCTGGCTAAAATATATTCCATGGAAAAAAAAAATACCTTAATTAAAACTTCTTTTTTTTTTTTTTTCAGCTTAGTTCACTTTTTAACTTCTGGAAAAGTCAGTGCTACTTTTCATTATCTGATCTGTTTGTAATGTCCTGGAAAGATCTCTGTGTGTTGGAGGTTAGGATTTTTCTTTTTTTTCCCCTTCTCTCGGGGCATTTTCTCTATGTCTTGCCTAAGAGATTATAACCATGACACTTAAGAGACAAGATGTGGCAGGGGGGAGATGGAGGGGGAAGGGTGCAGTTTGCTACCATGTCTTAACTAGGCAGCTTTCTCTTGGGAAGTGCAGAGATACCAGAAGATTTTAGCTGCAGGGTGAGGGGCTGGGCTCGGCCCTCACTTGCTGTCTTGCTCTTGGGGTGGGACTGGGGACAGGTGGAGTTTTGGTGCTGGACCATTGCAGCCCAGAGGATTTGCTACCACTATGGAGTTTTTGTCCTGCACAGAGCTTCTCCTTACCATGGGTGAGCCCTTGCTCATAAGAGCAGCCATTGAACTGGCACCCAATCTCACTGGAAAGGACCCTCACCATCTACTCAGGTGCCTCAGGGGAAAACCCAGGTCCCCGACCTCCAACCTATGACCCCTCTGGAGGGAACGTCTCCTGTCTGCTTGTGGGAGCTGGGCTGACACTGCCCAGCCTTGCTGTTTTCTGTCATTGCTTCAGGCTTTTTTTGCTATAATTTAAGCCAACACCCCATGTCTCCTCACAGCTCCTGCAACAGCTTTGGAGTTTTTGCTGCACTTCTTTGCAACCCCAGGTGTGCTTGCCTCTGCTGTTTCAGCCTGCTACTCCAAGTTTCCTGCTACAGCCCATTTCACAGCCCGGAGGAGCACTGAGACCAGCTGTTTCCTGTGAGTTCACAAAAGAAGCCCCTTTCTATCTCTCTTACTAGCTGAGCTGCCATTGGCAAGTGGAGAGGCAGCTGAGCTCGCACCACAGCGCCCCCTGCAGCCGAGGATGAATCATAACACCTGCCCGGCCCAGCCGGGAGCCACCAGTACCCCTGCTGGCTGTGATCATAACTACATCAAAGAGGAACATGCTTGACAGACGAGAGAAGGCTGTTAATGGATATCTGGGTTTTTGTTTGTTATTGCTGCTGTTGCTGTTATCTGTTTGCTTTGTTAAATAAATATATATATATATATGTATGTATGTACGTATGTATACACACATATATACAAATATATACAAATACTTTTCCTCAGGGCACTGCTCCATGTTGGGTGCAAAAAAGTATTTGTCCCAGTTTAGGGCAAATTTTGGGAGGAAACCTCTGAAGGAGTCCCTCTAGAAAGCAAATTCAAGATGCCCCTCCCCCCCACCTGTTCGGGAGACATAAATCTCCTTCGAGAAAAGTGAAAAAAACTGTTTATTTAACAAGAAAACTATTCATAAACATGGAAAAATGAATAATATTAAACAATGGAACATGGAACCTCTTGTTGTTCTGAAGAGATGTCAAATTCAGAGAGTCCTTTTCGTGGAGTGTAGCTCAGTTCGCTCAGTCTCTTATCAGTCCCTCCTGAGCTGGAAAATGGTAGGCCACAGTCGTGAGCTCCTGGTGTATTTCTGGGTTTTTCGGTCCAAAGCAGAGCTCATCAGTTTCAAGAAAAAGAAAAGCCACAGTCCAGGGAACTTCTCTGCCTCAGTTAACTTAAAAAAACAACTAAAAGCAAAAGAGAGTTTTCTCCCACTCCCTTGTCCGTGCTGCAGACAACATGCACCAAGAGAAAAGGAATTCTGGGGGAGTGACAATGAAGCTTCTGCATGCACAGACTGCCTGCCACCACTTCCCTCTCCCTTTGCTCTCAGATCTAGCTCTAAAGGTACAGAACTTATTTCTGGGCTAAACAGAAAAGACGACTGGGGATACAAGCATCATGAAGTCACCCTAAGACACACAGTCACCTGAGGCAAGGAAAGGATAGGCAGGTGGGACTGGGCTGAAGGCATCTTCACTAATGACAGTGCCAGCATTCTCCATCACAAAAGAGAAATAATACCATTCTGCTCATGGAGTAACAAGGTCAAATAGGAAGGAGACTCACTCTTGATATTGCATCAGTTCAACTTTTGGCACACATCAGATGTGGGTATATGTAAACTTGGAGAAGTTGCAGAAGGAAGTTCATGCCATTTTGTTTGAGCTGGGCTACCTATCTTCAGAAACACTAGTGGGTCTTTAGTATTTGTGTGTAAAGCTAAAAGCATAAAAAGACTAACAAGGCTGAGATTTTTCAAAGTCCATGAATACATGGGTCTCTCAAATGGGAAAATTGCTATTTCTATTGAAATTGTAGGGCACTAACACTAAGATTTGATTCACCTTCAGCAGTGCAACTGAAAATCCCTCCCATTATACATTAGCAATGGGTGTTAAATACAATGGTGAAAGCTAGAGGCATGCATGAAGGACAAAAGCAGATATTAAGAAAATGATGCATAAAAATGAAATATAGATTGGCTTACTAAATTGAAGCAAAGCTTCAGAAATTAAGGCTCTTGTAAAAATCTAAAGCACAGCCCCATATCAATTTCCAACCACAATCACATATCAATTTATCACGAGAGGTCTTGTTCAGCCTTTGATATAAAAGTAAATCCATCAGTTCCACCAGGACTGCAGCCAACTCTGAGGATTTGGCGACTATTTTTCAACCGAAATCATTACCTTTTGGAAGTGATCCATGTCCCAGACTTGTGCATGACACATACAGAATCAGCAGAAGGACCTGCACGAGACCAAAGTCATTTGGGTCAGGTATCTCAACTGATTTTCAGGTCAACTCTCCATGAATTGCTTCACCTCCTTCTTGGTATTTACTGTGCAGTTTGAACACAGGTTTCAGAAACTTGTCAGCTTTATTGTCTTGCTTTAATATATATCTCTAAAACTGACATTCAAACAGGGCCTGACAAAAACAAGTACTTTCCAACGTATAGCTAAGAACAAATTTTCTCTTTCCCAGGCCATTGAAGAAGAAACAATGAAAGTGACATTTTTCTCCCTAGCAAGACTAATTAATTTATTACAATGACATGCACATTCCTCTTTAAATACAACATGCCATCCCTGTGCTGATGTATACTGTCCAATTCTTTCTTTGCACAAATAAGAAGGAGAAAGAATTAATCACTACAACGAATTCTGAAAATAGTACTTCCAAAAAGATGAAGTGGTTACCTTGCAAACAGGAATAGAAAGGTGGTGGTGGTGGGGAATATATTCTAAAAGTTTGTCAAATAAGGGCAAAGTTAAGCAGCTTTAATTAAAATATCTTTTATTGAATTCCCTGTGGTAAACCCAGTAGTCTTGGGCTGATCTCCACCTTACCCGAACTGTATTTGTTTCTAATGAGGTACTTATACATTAGAGTGCATGTTCTCACAGTTGCTTTCAAGTGAACTTGGAAGGAGGTGGAGAGTCCTATTGTTACTATACATGTAGCATCTGGGGCACGTTATTCTTGCAAAAACAACATTCATCTTTTAAAAAATTATTATAATGAAATTTTATTATTATGGCCTACTTAATCAGCTGCAAGAGTAGTAGAGCAGTGGAGATTGGCATTGAAAAGGAATATAACAGGGAAAGCGTGATTTGACTTGGGGGCATTGTTTGTTTTCTTGTTTTTACTTTGCTATTATGATAATCAGTTAATTCGTTCTTATCTCTAATGAATTCCACTGAATATGCAGTCCTGGGGAAGGGCACCCTTTGAAGAACACATTTGGCATTCCTTTAGCTTCATCAAATTCTCTGGGCCAAACCTGCATACTGGCAGACCTTCAGTGGACCTCAGCCAGTTTATATTCAGCTGAGTATTTGACCCAGTTAAAAGTTTGATTAATACCATATGCAGTATTCTTATCCCAATGCAAAGCACATTTGCACAGAACTACCACTTGTATTTTAAGAAGTCAGTAGGCATGATACCTTCTGTTTACAAGTAAATAGCAAGACCAACTGTTACTTACCATAAAGAAGCATTTTGCAAAAACAATAATTGCCATAGACAACCCTGAGCCAGTTTATACTTAAAAGATTTATGCTGCTATCCCCCACAACTGCATTCTACTCACTATTGCATAACTGAAGAATCTCACAGTAAATGTTTTTGTGAGTTCTCTAGATGCTGCACTTTTTGATAGAGTTCTTTCCTTTGTATAAAAGGGGATATTTAATCATAAAAACAAAAAATTATGAACTATCACTTGTGCAATATTTTATAACATAAACCCACTTATTATCAAAGTATCATTTTGAATTACAACAGTCCTATTGCTTAGAGTTTTTCTTCTCTTACACTTCAGTCATCTCTTTGGAAAAAAAAGCAAGGGCAAGATTTTAATGTCTATTGTCATCTCACTGCCTTTTTATTTAAATTCCTTAGCTTCTGTTGTATCCTGTTGAAAATGAAATGTCCAATTCTGCAGTTAGGATGGAATAGCCAACTCTCTAATTCCATAAGGGATCTATAATTCTTTCATTGCACTTCTCTGCAAACTGTCATTTCTGATTGCTGTTGCATGTTGACCAGCCTCTTCCACTAACCTACTAACAGTGTGCCACAACTGTGAGCAGTCAGACCACATTTACAGCTATCCAAAACTGGAAAGCTGAAACCTTCCTTTGGAGGTTGTAACAACTTCACTGAATTTAAAGTACAACTGGACAAAATACTGTGGTCTAATGGCTATAACACCATTCTTTCATTAGGCACATATGAAAAGTAAATATGATAATTTTCTGTGATTTTCTTTGCTGGTGAGTTTTAACTAATTTTACCAAATGAAGAGTATTTACCTAAACCCTTAATACTTTCCAAAATTTTTGTACAAATAAAGTAACAAATTTTCATGTGACTTACACTCTCAATATGTTTGTCTTCCCTTTTAAGATAAAGAGTTTAATAAAATTATACTCACAAGTTAATATCTCTTATAAGCTGAAATAAGCAGTTTGTTTTGAGATTATTAAATTTTAAATTTTAGGCAGAATAGGAAGAAAATCATTCTATATTACCTGTAAGGACCAATTCAGGCTGCTTGATGCAGCTTGTAATTCAACTTTTATGTCAAGTCTTCACAAAGAAATGCCCATATTTCTGGAAAAACAATTGTTTAATAACTTTGAAGACATCTTTTTGAAAAACTTATTTCCTTAGCTCTCAAGAAAAAGAACTATTAAGTTCAACTCAGTCTAAATAGTTTTCTTCATCTTCAAAAGAGACTGTAAATATACAACTCTCAAACAGTGGCACATCAGATAGACAGGTGTCACACCACAACCTTATAGAGAAGCAAGCCACATAAAATAATTTGCCTAATGCACCTGAGAGAAGAGTGAATCACAGTAACAATGTTAGAAACCTTTTATATTGAAACTTCCATGCAAATGCAAAAAAAAAGATCTGTTGCCATAGCCTTTTCATTATTCATTAAGGTCTGATCCACTGTTTCATGGAGTGAGTGGAAATATTTCCACTACACTTATAACTGGGAAGCAGATTGGGAAAAGCACCTGCAGCCACACTCAATGGAAAAAGCAGGAGAAAGTCCCAGGAGAAGCAGGTATGCAGCCAGTTGCCAAAGAAACATCCACTAATTTTACCACTTCCAGGCAAGTTTACAGGGGCAGAAACAAGAGTGCTATTCAATTAAGAGTACTTCTGCAGATATAGCTAGATGAGAAGGGATAAAAATCTCTAAGCTGGCAGCTTGCCAAATTACGTTTTTAAGGTAAGGTGTTTTACCTAACACTTGTTCTTGTGTTTCCTTTGGAAGAAAAAGCAAGGCATTTAGAGGTGGGCCTATGTGGAATACAAAGACCTTTCATTTCACTATCTAGAGCAAACATTAGAATTGTGCATTTGATCCTCAAAAGTATAAACATCAGCAAAGTTGTCCATTGGTAGGTAAATGTCCTTTCCTGGCCTGTAAGGCTGAACTTCAGGGGAAAAGTATTTCAAGCAAGAGGTTGCACATAGCATCAGCAGACTTCCACCAATCAGTAGAATAGCTGCAGACCAGAGGACTACACTTACTGGGTTTTAAGCTCTACTGATCTCCATTCTAGAACAAATCCAAGTTAGACAAAGTTTTGTCATAGGAACACCAGCTATAATATCTCATCTAAACAAATGGATGACCATCTATGGCTCTGTGGTTTTTAAATAAAGTTTTCTTGGCATAAAAACTTCTAGTAATGGTGATTTGGCCTGTCCAGTTTTGAAAATTATTTATTAAACTCTTCCAAAAGTTATACAAAATACTATTCTAACTTCTTGTAGCTGATGATGTCATGACTCAGCTTCTGTGCATGGCTGAATGAGCAGCTATAGGAAAAAGTGATCTGACTTCATGGACCTTCCTGGCAGATGAGTAACTCATCAAGCAAACAACAGTAATTCTCCTCCAATTGGGAGGAGTACAATTATTTGTACTCAATACAGTACAAATAAAACAAACTTAAAATCCAAGAGAGGATTAGGAAAATACCTTTTAAAGACATTGCCATGGATTTAACAGAAAAGGAGAACAAGAAGAGGCAGCCTTGAAGTGGATCTCTAAGGGTCCATTACAAAGACTAATAGATGCTGAGTTCTTTTAACCTAAAACATGTGTATGGCAATGTAGACGTATAAGAATGAAGCTAGCTCATGAGGCACTGTTGGACAGCTGCAACCAAGGGTAGTTTTTTGATGTGCACGGTGCAGCTATATTTTCACTACGCATAGTAAATTCTCCCCTGGTGCAACTCCCCTACTACTGCTGTTTGGGTGAGGTGGAATAATGACTATGTATCTAACACACACTGGTCTGCAGCATATGACTACAGCCAAAATGAAAGACTTGCCTGATCATTCTGACTATCAAATCTCCTGGGCTTCATTATGGACTTGCAGTATCAGCACAAGCACTCTCTGAAAAGCTCAGTAGTAACTTAGTAGTTACATGTAGTAACTGCACTGTTTTTCTCCTTAATTTAACCACAGATTGTACAGACATCTTCTATGAGAGAACCACAGAAATTGTAGGGATGTAGCTCAGACTATAGTGCTCCGCTACAGTTTTTTAGATATGACAAAGCTGGAAAAGTTCCACTCATACATCTGCATTTACACTTTGAATCTATCTTCATGGATGAGAGGAGTCAGTGAACAGTAATTTCAATGTTGTGAGCTTACTGTGGAGAAAGCTCACTATTTCCCTATTTCTTTCAAGAAAACCAATAGGGCACAGGTGAGGAAGAAATATGTCTATGCTACCCATGAGCAATTTTTTTATATTTGTAATTCTATACTTAATATAAAGCGCCTCAAAATATTTGCAAAATCAAATGAAAATATTTACTCTAATCCATGTAGATGGCAAATATAAATATTAGTAGGGAGCAATCCAAACTAAAAAGCCTTCAGCTAAATATCAGGTTTTCAAGTTTCCTACAGATTTCCATAATTGTCATATTTAGATACCATTACTGTAAAGTCATTAGAAATAGTAACTGACAAAAGAAACAAGCCTTATGCAAGGATATTCAAACTTTCCAATTTCAAGTATAAGAAGAGATAGCTCTTAATATATAAGAGTTCAAAGATGTGGTTATAAAGGCCTGCTTGTACAATTGGGAGCAGGTGTTGCAGCTTCCTCATTTCAGCATCAATGTACTAAGATACTTATGAAGATTTCTCTTCATAATCCAAATCCATTATCATTTCTGGATAGTCTCATGGGAAAAAAAATAACAACAAAAACCCAAACAAACAAACAAAAGAAAACCCTCAAACCCACCCAAACCCCCCAACCCACAAAACCCACAAAATAACCCCAACAAACTATGCCACAAAATCCTTACCAGACAAAGCAAAAACGCTTGTCTAGGGGACACCCATCAGCAGCAGGTTTGAGTTGATTTCATCTAAGCCTTAGGACACTAGAACCATATCATGCTTTTTCAATGCTAACTATGCATTGAATGTGCAAGTTCATAATGGGTTTCTAATTGCACAATAGAATACAAGCATTTTAGAATGACATTATGCACACGTTTTGCTAGAAATTAATTTGCAATGCGCTATTTTTGGATAACTGTAAAATTCATTCAGAAATGAGCTATACTAATGTCTTAAAGGAAAGAAATGTCTGTGTCAGGGTACGCTGATTAGTCTAGTATAGAGATTAATGATACAGCAGGTAAGGGTGATATGCTCACTCACAATTCTTCATATTTCCCTCTGGAAACTCTAAGTTTAATGCTGAGCAGCAGGAAGGAGGTATAGTGAGCTATCAGAGGGGCCATGGTGGGGATGTGGAGGTATAATTCCCAGGAGAGGGGCCCCAAGATATCAGCATTCTCCCTAGTAGGTTTCTACACCCCATTCAGATATTCTTCATTGCCCGAATTCGCTAAAATCACCTCTATAATTTCCTGCATTTTAGAAACAAAGTGTAATAATGTCATTCAGTTTAAACAGAATGACTTCACCTTTAGAAGAAAACAAAGATGAACAACTAACACTGTTCAAAAGAGCCATCTGCTCCAAGGATACTGATGGACACATGTTGCGGTGCGATGTCAGCATCTGCCCCAGAATTCTGAGTTTTCCCCCAGAAGGTCCCTTCCCCAGGTGTGTGTGTGTGGATCACCTCTTCCCCCCACCCTGGCTCCTGCTCAGAAGTGTCTGTCAATCTTAAGGGCATCGTGTGATTGGGCAGATTCAAAAGATGCCTTAGACCCTGGGGGGCATTGGGCAATCCAGGTATCCCTTTGTCCCTGAAACCTCCTCTCCCTTACCTGGATTGGTGGGCTTGCTACCTCTCCCCTCCCCCTCTCCCCCAGGTTAAAAGGGTGCCCCAGCCATGTGGTCAGTCAGTTGGGAACCACTAGGAAAGCTGTTTAAGGTCTGTTTAGAGTTCTGCGGAGCAGTTATTGATTCAGAAGCCTGCAGGCCAGAATAAAAAATCTCTGGCTATAACCCTCCTTCAGAACGCACTCCTTTTTCCTCCACCATTTGCCTTGAGTCTCTCCGGCAGAGACCAACACCACGTCCGGAGCCCAGCAAGTTTGGACTTGTGACCACGTGAGCTAACTAATATAATCTTCTGGGGTAAGGACGCCCCAATTGCTGTTATTAGGCTCACACACAGGGGCCGGACAAGCCAGGGCACATCCCACCGGTGATATTGGTATTATTCCAATAGACACAATATGCCCCTTCTTTTCTGTGGAGCAAAAAGTGTACATATCACTGTGAAATTACTCTGTGTAATCTTAACAGCATGAAGGAAAGTTCAAGATCAGAGAATTGGTTTTATATGCTCAAGCAGGTCTCAGGCACTGTACAAATGTGCCATCTGATGGGCAAAAATTTTCTGCTATCAGCGGAAACATCAGAGGAACCTGGACATTTGGGAAACATTCAACCACCACTGCTGAAAAAAGAGATGAAAGGGTTGACAGTGCTGGGAGGTAAGGGAATACCAACTAACCAGCCTGATTCCACTGTGGAGAATTTTTCATGCCTGCTTAATTCCAAAGGCCTTGAAGCAAGAATCAATGCCTTTAAAACTCATAAGCACAATTCCAAGTACTGCCGAGCACAAACAGTAAATTAAATTTAAAAAAAAAAAAAAATCCTAAGAAAGAGCTCGGTTTCAATCCCAACCACTCTCTCCCAACTCTGTTCTCTAAACAATAATAAAGGCAGATGCTCTCAAGGAAATGAGCCAAAATGAACTTGAGAACAGCAGTAATTTGATGGCAATTGGGACTGTCAAGAGTTCTGAAATTAACATTGCTTTTTCTTCTGTCATCACCTTGCATTGCCAGACTCCTGAAATTGCCCAGGCTTTCACTGCCTTCCATTTCAGCACCTACAAAAGCATAATACAGTGCACATATATGAGTATATAAAAATACAACACAGTAAACCCATTCATGATAGCTTTGATTCTGGAAATCTTTAGTTAGTATTTTGGTTACATAAGGAAAATCTAATTCTGTATAAAAGTTAGGCAAAATTACTTCCACTCTCCTCATAGATCTAATTAAATGCTGCCAAGATTTTACCCATGTTTAGAACTCATCATGTCAGTTATTAAGAAGCCAGCAGGAGGTAACAGCACCATTGCCTTTCCATTCTCCTGAACCACCTGGCCATTCTACACTTTACGCACTCTCCACTGAACAGACCAGCATCCAGCACTTAAATCACAAATCCTCATTTTGCTTGGTTAAAAATGCACTACTTCTGAAACTCAGAGCTCCCGTGAGTTAGTATCATTTCTCTAAGAGCAGATATCCTTCTCAGATATCCCCCTTATAATAAATTCTAAGAAAAAGAAGAAGGATGTAAAACTTCATAAACTGAGCTGAACTAACAGTTGTGTTCTTGTCTGTGAGAATGCAGGAGAACAAGTTAATCATGTTGTCTAAGACCTCTTCTTTACAAAAAAGTTTTCTGTCTGCATCACATGTCCCTGAAACTGTAGCCCCTCTTTGTTCTCACCTTTTTTCTACCACCACACTGTCCAAGCTGAAACAAAAAATTTTCCATTCCTCTGGACAACTTACAGCTGTCACACAATAGCTGTGTTGTCAGTGTCACATCATTAAGTACTGATGAACATGCCATTGATGGAGTATCTGTAGTATAATCAGCTGCTAATTACAGCAAAGAGGCCTTTCAGTTTTAATCGTAGTTTTAATGAGATATTGTAATCTATGCCCACAGCAGAAATACGTATCATACAATCTAATAAACGGAAAAGGCAAACATACAGACATATGTATATAAATTGCTTAATAATATATGCATATAAGATTGCTGATATGGCAGCAAAAAAAAAATTAATTCTCTTTGACATAGTGGAATTTATATAAAAGACATATATAAATATACATACATACACATGTACATATAAATAAGACATATATATATGCATGTGTATTAAAGGTGATAACTTTCCTTGATATATTCAAGCAAGACATCAGTTAAACCAACAGTCATATCTTACTGCACAAATGCTCCTTTAAGGGTTATGTGCACGCCTCATGCAAGGAACATTAAACTGACAAGAAGAGATACTGAGGATGGCACCAAATATGACTGAAGCATGACTTCAAATAGCTGGCATTCAGGCAAGTAGACATAAGCAGATTTGGTAATAGCAAATAAAAGCATTCTATTTCCTGGTTTATATATATATATATGTGTCAGCTTTCTTGTTCCACAATAAAAGCATCACAGAGATTATTACAAACCTATTAAAGTATTTAAGCTCACATCTTTGCTTAGGCCGATTTAGCCCTGCAAGGAAGATGCAAGTGGGCTTTAGAGTTTTAAAACATGGAATCTTAGAACACACCAGGCTGGAAAGTCATCTGGCCCAACTTTTTTCATGGGAAAGAGCCACCTAGAACGCTGTTCAATCCATCTTAAAACTCTCTACCACATCCCTGGGTTAGGTTGTTCTAGTTTACTCCCTTCTTAGACATGCATAAGAGAAAAACAGGAAAAAAAATAGCCCTGTGTCAATGCCTACTGATGCCTAAAGCATGGCCATTGCATCCACTACCACAGAAATCCTACAGGCTCTAGCTGCAGGATGAGGGCTCACATTATGTGACAAGCAATCTCCAGACACAAACAGGAACCATACAGTTTTGTGAACCACTTCTTAATTTCCCTGTTTTTATAAACTGCATATCATTCAAAAGTAATCTTTTTCCCAGTTCACACAGCATCCTAAGTGTCATAACAAGCTAATGCAAGCTTCTTAGGACAGGGGGGGAAAATTAAAACCATACATTCATTCCTTCATTTGCTCTCTTACCTTTTTTGCAGGGAATTGGTTAAGTTAAGGAAACATTCATGTCTGGCCATTCTGATGTCACTCTAGCAGTCACACTTGCACCACCCCAGACTTTAACTACTGGGACCGAAGCTCCTTAACAGCAGGTGGCTTCAGCAAGCCAAAAGGTGTCCCACTTGACTCCCTACACACACCTCTCTCTCACAGTCAGACAGGTTTCCCTCAGCAGTTGAGCCTCAGGTTTCCTGGAGTAGAGTCCCAGAAGTCTCCTTCCTTTAAGTCATTTAATTGTGGTGCAGCAGCAACACAATAGCTCTAGCTGATTACTCTGGGGAGGGACCCAAAGAGATGGATCTCTGGGCTTTTGTATCCTTATGGTCTGTGGACATGCTCCTCACACACACTTCATGCCCCTTACATGTGCCTCTTGGCCATGATAATTGTTATGTAGTCCCTTCTTTGTTTGTTTGGGTTCTACAGAGTCCCTTAGTGACCACCACAGACACCACACACCCCTCTCTGACTGGTGGCACAGGTCTCCATGCCCTTTGTTAGGCAAACAGCCACTGCCAGGTCAGGGCTAGTGGCCAGGGGCCATTTCCCCCCCTCCAGGATACAACCCACAGTTTGCACTGCAGCTTCTCACCGAGCTGCCTGCACTGGGAGTATTCCTCCACTCTGCAGCTGCTGTATTTTTTTTTTTTTACTCTCTTGTCTTCCTGGATAAGCTGTAACAAAATTTTGATAGCCAAACCAAATTTATAATTCTATCTTTTATTTTAAAGAAAGCACAAAAGCAGCGCTGGGTGGCCGGGGAGTCACAGCTCCATTAACGGCGCACACCACTTACAAGTTTGCCAGAGTATATATACTGTTTTTAAGCATACAAACTATTTTCCAATGTGCTTGTGTTAGTCCTAATCAGCAGATATAAATAAGCTGGGATCAGCAATTTAATAATCTTTCCAGGTGGTCGTTGGTTTCTTTTCCTGCTCATGGTCTTCTGGAGGGAGGCTCTTCTCCACCAGTGCCTGCTCAATAATTTCAGTTTTGTACAAGTGCATTAAGCTTTTACTATACATAAGCATTAATTGCTTTGTTGCAACATCCCTTAGCTTTACTGCAACTTCCTCTATTTTATTCTAGGCATCAGTTGTTTTTGCTATTTCAGCTCCTAACTCTAGCACAACTTCTTCTATTTTCTTGTTCAATGCTTTATTTGGCTATTCAGTCAGAGTTTCAAAACTGTTCTTTGTAGTTATCCCAGGTGTGAAATACAAAATTGTGTTTCCTGTCAGGTAAATAAAGGTAACCTGTGTAATTGTAATTATGTAATGTGTGGAACACAGCCATGGCACAGTTATAAAGATGAGTTCTAATAAACAACCACAGAAAGCAAAGCATGGAAGAAGGCCTTTGAAACAATCTTTGGTTCACAATTAACTGTTATAAGTCTTATGCTATTTTGTAATAAGAACCTTTGAATTATAGCTTTAGAATGCTGCTTTGTATTAAGGATTTTTTAAACTGTAGCTTTAGAACGTATAAAGGATTTAAACAAAAGAGGGAAGTGAACCTACCCCAAGCTCCTAACGAAACGGTGAGAACATCCTGAAAAAGGAAGGTGGACATCAACGTCACTGATTAATGGTTCCAAAAAGGGAAGTTGGACATCACTATCATAGATTAATGGTCCTAGAAAATAGAAGCTGAACTCCACCATCTGGGGATACACATCCTAGGACAGACATCCTGGATATTGAAACCTGGAATAGATCACAATAGAGTATAGAAACTGGAAAGGAACCAAGCATCACCATCATAGATTTATGATCCTGAAGTATAGAATTGTGATGTAAAAAACTGGAAACAGAAACTGCTGAGAAAGCTTATGAATATGCATGAATATGATCAATAAATACCAGAAAGCCCAGCAATCAGTGTGCAGTTGGAGGGGAAAACCCTAACCACTGTACCCAGGACTCTTTTTGCTCATATGCTACCATATTAATTAATAAATTGAATTATTGCTTGATACATTGGCTAAGTCAAGCTTCTCATTTCTAACACAGGGAAAGTGTCTACTTTTGACACAGCCAATACAGGCATTTGCTGATTCTATTGCCAATTGACACAAATCACAAAGACATTTTTCACATAAGCTTTGCCTTCAAAGAAGCACTGAAGTGGTTATGATGCAAGGTTATGCTTAGGGGACTGCTTCCCATTCAGCAGCTGCCCAGCATGCAGCACGCCTCACCATTAGTCATTTGGTCAAGTGTTTGCATGATTCTTGCTGTTGAGGGACACCTGTCCGGCTCCTCCCTCACCTTTGGTGCCTACCCTAGTCCTTGTGGGTCTTTGCCTAAATGGCAAACATGACTGCTAGGATTCAAAAGTAAACAGCAGCAAACCTCCAAGGCCAGACCCAGCAGTCCCCAGATGATCTCAGAAAGACACATTGTCATACACAGATCCCAGAGTGATTCAGAACTATCCAAAACTTACAATTATTTACAAGATTTTTTTCAGTTTTTAGACATTAAGATTATTCGAAGATTTTTTTTTTCTGTTTTTAAACATTAAAATACACGGCTATGCATGACACATTTCATCATCATATATTTCATCATCATACATATCCAGACTTTGATATAATCTCATATCTTAATAAAGACCTCACTTTTCAGTGCCTATAACAATTAGATCTGGAAAGAATATGTACCAGCAGACACTGTTTTTCCTAAATAGTTTTTTAAAATTCACAATTTCATGGCATGTACAGCATTTATAAATTATTATCAAGACTCAAATACTGAGGCTTTTCACTGAAAATTGGAACGTTATAACCTTTGTTTTTGAACAAGAAAGAAAAGTAAGCCACTAACTTGATTCCAGGTCTTGAAGCCTTAAAAAACCACAACCAAGAAATGATGGGCAGCTCTTCAGATAAGTCCAAGAGGCTCAGCAGTACTGATGGCTTCACTGTGAAGAAACTCGCATTTTCAGTGGTGAAACAGCATCTGTATAATTTCTCTGTGGCAAACATGGTTTAGCCCATTTTAACAGTACATAGGTGGCAAATTACTTTACCAGATAGACTGGATGTTTCACTAGCATTTAGGGTTTCGGAGGATTGGCATGGGAGGAAGGGTTGAGTCTTTTTTGTTGGTGAGTTAGGCTATGAAAACTGTAATAACTTATTGGATAGTGAGCACAACATGCCTGTTGTATTCAAACAACACTAACTCCTGCAACTTAGTAACCAGCTACATGCTATATTTTGGGCTCATCAACAGGTGGAAGTGAAGTTCATCTCGGATCATTACTTGTAGTGAAACTCAAATGAGAATTGAAAGATCTTTTATATTGTTCTAGTAAAGTGAAGGGAAAAAATTGTTCACATCATGATGGGAAATGCTCTAAATGAGAAAATTTCACTTCAACAAAAATGTGTACAAAAATAAACTGTGAGGTCATCAAAATACTTCAGCTTCTAGTCACAGTCGTTATGAGGAACAACAAGACAATACTTAACCCTGTTAAGGTGAAATTTGATAATGTTCCAGTTTCTTATTTGCTTATTTCATGCACATACGGGAATAGAATACACTATCTCAGTTGGAAGGGACCCACACTGATCATCCAGTTCAACTGCCTGACAACTTCAGGGCTGACCAAAGGTTAAAGCATGTTATCAAGGGCAGTGTCCAAACAACTCTTAAATGTTGAAAGGCAAGGTCAAGCATGACCAGTTCTCCAGGAAGACTGTTCCACAGGGTTTGGTCTTGGTAAAGAAACGTTTCCTTATATCAAGTCTGAACCTTAATGACTGACACAGCTTTCCCAGTCTTGGCACTGTGTACCAGGGAGAAGAGATCAGCACCTGTGTCTCTGTTGCAGTCAAGATGGACACACGACACAACACTAGAGATGCAAGTGACAACAGCCAACTTTTATTGAGTGCAGTTCCCTTTATATCATTTTAGAAAGCCTGTGTGGTTTGTCCTGATTGGCTGAATTTCGTTACCACCCAATGTGGGAAATAGTAAAGGTAAGAAGATTTTTAGAAAGCTGGGAAAGCAGGCCTTAGAAACAGAAAGAACAGAGAACTAGCTGCAGCTGCAAAGTCTGAAGGTAGAAAAAGTTACAATAGTATAGCAAGCAAGGACATGAAACAATAGCTTGAGTTTTAGGCTTGGCTGAGATAGACCTTAAGACTGCAGAAAAATATGCTGAGCAAGATAGTAGAGGGTTTTAAGCTTAATAATGGTGTATTGTATATTGCTAACAGAAGGCATACAAGCAAACGTGTGAAGCAGGTGCACGTGTGATTTTAGTAATTGGCTAGAACAATTGTCTGTAAGCTTTAGCAATATGCTATTGGCTAGAAAGTTTTTAAAATTCTCTGTAACAAAGAAATCTTTGGCTGCTGCTGGCAGTACATGAACTTTTGCCAACTTCCTCTTGCCTCAACCATGTAATGAGGCTGATGCTGCAAATAAAGCTCAAGGAATGTATCCCAGAAGTCCCACTCTGTTTGTGAAAAAAACCTCCAAACACAACCCGGCTTACTGGCCAATACCTGTGTGCATCCCTAATGGCCTAAACTGGTTCCCTAACAGCCTAGACTGGTCAAGTTATATAATTAGGGTTATCTATAATTGGGAGGCCTCCAGGCCAGCTGTTAGCCACCACAGTTCCCTCTTTTTGTTTTTAAATACAAAGGCAGTATCTGTCATCCTCTGTAGGGCCTTTGTGGACAGGATGACAAACATGGCACAATGTACAGAATAATGATGATGACACAGATAATACTCCTAGTTCAAATGCGGCTCTTTACACAACTCGACAAGTCTAGCCTGAACAGGCATTGGTTAACCCCACACACCTTCAAGAGATTTTACAAGCATGTCCGGGAGCTATCTAGAACAGCTTCGCAGGGCGGTATGCTGCAGGCTATTTACATCTATGGCGTAATTACATAAACTTTAAAAAGTTACAAACAAGTCAAACACTATCAGAGATAACATTCAAAAAACTGTCAGGTGTAATGCATCGCTGTCTTGTTTCCACTATAAAATAAGCATCCTTCTACTCAGTCCTGTCTTTAAAATGTCCGATTCTTGAAGTTAAAGGAAATTATAGGTAACTATAATATATACCTTCAAGGGTATATATCCTTCTACTTAGTCTTGTCCTTAAATTGTTTGATCTTCAGGTTTAAGTGAAGTAATGGGCAAACTGTCCCACAATTGCTGATAACATCCTGCATCTGACAACTATTGCTTTGTTAGGTCATGATTGAGAATTTTAAGAACATCCAAGGCTTTCATGGGGGTATACACCATCCCCGCACTCCCTCTTCTTTGTTTTTTAAACATGTGTTTTAAAGTGCCATGGACACTTGGCAATGTCTTCCTTTCAGCTACTACCATAATTACATTTTCTTATAGTCTTTCTAGCATCTTATACAAGAAAGTGCTAGATGCTCCCATGCTATTCTACTTTTTATATTAACAATTCTGTAACTGCTGGTTTAGTAAAGTCTGGTTTATTTTAAACATGCATTGTGATATTGTTCAGCTCTCTCTAGCACTCATCTGTGGTACATAAATCGAGCTGGATTGAATTCAGTTCAGGTAAAAGACCAGATTTACAGTGGTAAGGCACAATATTTCACTGTTTAATGCTTGGATGTCCTGTTTTTCCCAATGTCATGGTTTAACGGAAGTCTGGTTTTCAGCTGGGGATGTAGATCCCGGTGCAGACCTGCTGGAGACAATCAACTGGGTAGTTTTGAAGAGCCAATCAGCTGCCTAGGTTTGAAGATTGACACTCGATTAAACCACTTCAAGGAGTTGAACATGGCCCTGTGGAAAAGCACATTTAAAAACAAACAAAGCCCAGAAAAACACTCTTGGCTTCCAGCCTTTGAAGAGGTAAACTGGCCAATCTGGCCATGTGCATGGGCAGCACTGCCTGGCCAGGGCAGCCCCTGTGAGGTCTGGCCGAGATTTTCTGTCCCCGGAGGGGTGGTAAGCAGGCTCCCCCTCACTGGGGAACCCACCGGGCCCCATCCCAGCAAGTGGCTGGCGCCCCTTCCCAGCAGGGCCCAGGCACCAGCGCTGGGAATGGCCCCGTGGTTGGTACTGGGGGCAGTCCTGAGGCCAGTAGAGGCCAGGGCCAGGAGCAGCCATAGAGCCATTGCTGTCCTGGGGCGGCTGCCACCGTTCCAGACCAAGAGCAGCAACGTGGCCAGGGCTACATGGCCAGGATTGGGGCAGTGCTGTGCAGCCACGGCTATATTGGCATTACTCCAATGGACTTTGTTTGCTTAGCTGTTTTTAGCCGGCTGTGCTGCAGACTGAAGGACAAAAGCAGTGGCAGCAGGTTTTTTCCTTTTTCTTTCCCAGTGCCCTGCATGAAGGAAAAGCGTGGGGTAGCGCTGGTAGCTTGCACAGTGCCGGCGGAGGCCACGTGATCATCAGCAGCCAAAAACACATCAGTTCCTCAGTTGCAGAGCCTAGACAAGATCAACCTTTCAATGATACAGAACTCTATAAAAACTGTTTCAATTGACAAAGAGATATTGAGAACAAATAAACCTACAAACACCAATTCCCTCTCAAATGAAGAAAAGGAAAGGGTGAACACACGTAGAAACAACAATATGAGACTAAGGTCAGTGAAGAAAGCGTCAAATTCTAGATAGGAGGAGACTGAGAGGATGCCTTAGTCTTAGGCTGAAATTCTTTTTGTAAGGATATAGTGAAGATATATTTGATATATCACACTTTGTTTTTCCTTGAAACTCATGGAAATTCATTAAGAAGATGTAGCACTGTAACACAACTGTAAGCTGAAGCACCAGTATTAAAGCAAGCAGATGGCTGCTGTAATCCAATGAGAAACTTGAACAAAATGAGGTAAGAGACATTAAGAACTTTTCCCTAGGAATAGCGTCGTGGTTTCAGTTCGCTAATTCAGAATTTTTTCACTAATTTTGAGACTTCTCAGCTAATGGACTTACTTCTTGCTGTGAGATAGGATTAGAAGAAAGGCAAAGCAGGCTCAAACTTCAAAAGGATATACAGAAAATTTATTGACAGTAACTAAAAAGGAAAAGTAATAAGAATCAAAACAAACTCTTCAGACCACTTCCCTTCTCTCACCTCACTTCTCTTGAACACTGACAATGTAAAGAATTAAACTCAAACTCTCAGTCACTTTACTACTTCTAACATATTCTTAACACATTTCACTCAAGGAGAAAAGGCCTTCTTGTTAAGGTTCTGGAGANTCTCTCTCTCGCCCGGGGAGGACTGAAGCACTGAAAGAGTTAACATGTCGCCTGGGCCCTTCCAATGGTCACCTGACCCGCCAGTAACTTGTGGCGGGAGCTGCGGCTGGGGCTGTGTCAAGATCAGCCGGCCTGAATTCAGCAGCGGCACACTGCAATGGGGCTTTCTCCCTCCCCCTGCCTGATGCTTGAGGCGACTCCCACGGAGCAAAGTCCCGTGGGGGCCGGGGGGGCTCGGCTGGGCCCTGAGCCGAGCTGTAACAAGCAGCTCGATGTTAACCGAGCTGGCTCCATCTGGCCCTCGGCAACTCCCTCCGCGCTCCCTGGCAACTGATGGGGGGAGAGGGGGAGGAGACGGTGCCCAGGCCGCAGCAGGGCCGGCCAGGCCCGGCCTGGGCCTGGGCCTGGCCCTGGACACAGGCCAGGCCAAGTTACCTCTTTGCTGGCCGGAAATGAAAGAGGGCTCTTCCCAGGTTTTCGTCGTTTAACATGCATTTTTCACAGAGGCGTGTCTTAATTTCTCAGTAGCTTCTTTACCTGCCTGTCAAACTAAGACAAATAGTAATAGAAAACCTCTGTTCCTAGATGTTATGAATAGCCAGAGACTCCTCCGTCTCTATCAAAAAATGCCTTTATTAGGGACAGCTTTGGGGGTGAGGACTTGCGGGTGTCACGCCGTCGCTGCTCCCGCCCATTGCCTTTGCAAAGGAGGTGCTGCTGACTTTGTCCCGCGCTGCTCTGAAGCACAAAGTCGAACCCTCCGTCCTCCGAAGTACGGCCTCAGAGGCTTAACCGTGCCGTGGGATTCAGGGGTCATCACTCTCAGGGATCGACATTGCAGTAATGGTGGCTCGGGCTAGGGATACCTGGGGATCCCCGAGGGCCGTCTCGTCATGTNCTTGCAACTTTATTATTACATAACGAGGTAACAAGAACAACAATGAACCAACAACAAGAAAACTTTATTCCTAACACTAGAGGTGGATGAAAAAACTTTTTGTTTTATGCTAGGACAGCTCATCCTTAAAATAGCACCCCAATAAGTTGACATGGCCCATGAAAGCAGCTGTGGGGAAGCTGCAAAGCATGAGAAGGACTTTCACACTGTGAACAGATTTTCCTTTCCCAGGTGGTAGATTCACTTTAACACTGAAGCCACGAGGGAACTGTTCCTTGTGGAAAAGTTTCCATAACATGGCAAGAGAGACTCCTCTCCCTAAGTGGACTAAAGAAAGATTATTTCAGAGGTGGTAAACTGACTGGAAGTCCCAAGTTTTGTCTCTTTACGTTGTCAGTGGGAAAGATAGTGTGGGGGGAAGTGTTCTGAAAGTTTATTCTGATTTTCTTATCATTTTTCTTGTAATTGTGTTGATAATGTTTTCTTTAAATAATTTTAAAGTTTAAACCTGCTTTGTCCTTCTCCTAACCCTTATCTCACAGCAGAAAATGAGTAAATAACTCTAGTAGGTGCCTGACAATTTAGCCAGTGCTAGATTGACTACATAATTAGTGTGTTAGCTGGGAAACCTCAAACTGGCAAACCCAAACTGCTACACCAAATAAATTTGTAGTTCTCACAAAAAGAAGGGAGTTATATGTTAAAAACACTAAGGCAGATACTAAAATGAATTTAAACTCAGTGATAATTTTGCTACTTTCTCAATTACCTTTTGCAGATGCATTTAATAGATGTTCTCTGACTGCACATCTGATACATGCAGGACATTAGTGCGTGTTCAAATTTAACCAGAATTATTATAATGTAATGGTTTTCAGTGAACCGCCTCTAACTGAGTTAGAGAAGCTGCCCACTGTAAACTCTGCCAGTCATTTTATCTGATATTTGCATCTTACTGGTCTGGATTTGCTGAGGCTAAGAGACTCATTGCTGACTGCATGGATTATGGATAGACAGTCAGTCTACCAGAGAGAAGTAATAGTTAATGCTGTCCATTGAAATCATGGAGAAAATAGTTAACATATCAGAACTCCACTGATGTTTTAGTCGACAATTACAAAGGCAGTTACTTTAAAAATTCAGTTCAGCTTTAGTGTTACAGGTAAGAAGATTCTCCTCACAGTAAGTGTCAAGGCAGCTGTTTCATGCATGTTCAGCTGCATAGTCTGGTCCAGGTGAGTTAGTGATAGCAGCCTACAATTGTGTAAATAGTTTGAGCTGCTGAGATTAATACATGTGAATTTTGTTGGTAAGCCTCACTGACAAAAAATTCAGTGGATTATAATATCTTTGGATAATCCTTTAAGAAGTCTTACACCCAAGATGAATGCTGGCTGTCAGGCTGGAGTACAATAGTTTTTTCAATAGAGTCATATAAAAAGTTTCAATGTTCATGCAGGCCTTGACCTGGTGAGTACTAGTCAATCATAATACGTATTTGTATATAGTGCCACTTAGATGGTTTTCCCTAACTTATCTTAAAAACAAACCTCTATTAATAGCTACTGAAAAAGTTTCTTAACATAAATAACTTACGAATAATCAAAGGAATGCACACAACTAGCATCAAATAATCTGTTATGGCTGGATCCCTATGCGTGCCAGGCATTGAGTTTGAAGCTTAGTAAAAATACGCGCTTAAGAGACAAGGTGACATTTGGAGATTGATTTCAGTTTTGTCAAGTGGTACTAAATTCTGCAAATGAATCATCAGTATACTTAACAACATCCCTCTCTGGAATCTGCAGCTGACATGATCTTACACCAGTTCCAAAAAGGCACCCTTAAAAACCTTTAGCTTATTTCTAAGTGGGTAAATATTAAAACTAGTTAGCAGAATTAAACACCAGAATCTTCAGAAGTCATTCCTGTGCATAGTTAAATGCTGCAAGATGACTTCACATTTAATAAAGCAGACTTCCATTAGAGTTGTGTAAGTCATAATCAAATCTAGGTAGTTTTTGTTAATTCAAAGTTTACAGCAATATCAAAAAAGACCTGGCAAACAGTAATATTTAACAACTCACAGACATAGTCCTCAAATTCCGTAATGCCAGGCATTTCAAAATTTACAAGCTGTTGGTTGTTGTTGCATCTTTCTACTGCTGGGAACTTCTTGGCTAAGAATTTCTACGGTAAACACTTGCCTATCAATTCTTTGAAAGATCTCAATAAAGGAGCCTTCCTCAATGCATCTCAACTCAGTAAATAATTCCGGGTCTGCTCTGCGCATCGGGCACCAACACCCCCACGGGCAAGCGTGGCTGCAGCCTGCAGTGGCCGGGAAGGCACCACCCACCACTCTCTGCAGCTACCTTGCCCATGCCCTGCTCCCTGGTCCCAGTGCAGGGGTGGCTGCTTGGGGCCCCTCCAGGATGGTGGCTCTCAGCACGGTCGTGGTTGGTTCAGAGCGCTGTGTTGGGCTCTGGCTGCAGACGGTAGTTGCTAGACAACGTGACTTGTCGCCCGCTTCAGGGTGGCTGCTGGCAGCACAGGACTCCACTCTGCTGGGCCCCAGGGCCACTTGCAGCTGGTAGAGTCCTCCAGCCCCTCAGGGGCTTCTCAGTGGCGCTATCTGCTGCGGTGTCCCCCAGGCTTCTCGAGCCCCGACTATGGACACAGCAGAACGCGGCATTCCGAGGTTCCAGCTGCTGGCAACCTCCCGCTGGCACTTCCAAGTTTGGGCATTTGCAGCTCTACGCCAGCCTTTCTGGTGCTGAGCGACGCTTGATTTCCGGGTTCCACCTGCACACCAAAGCGGTAAGTGGGTGTGCCAAGCAGTGGCTGGGCTACCCAATCAGCTGCAGGCAGGGTGTGTCAAGTGGATTGACAGAGACACGGGGTGTTAAACATGGCTCTGGCGGCCATGACACAGGCGAGCCCAAACACTGCATCTGTGCACTTGATGCCGGCGGCGATAGCTCAGGCACTTGTGGCATGGGCAAACCTGCGCATGATGCAGACGCTGCTGATGTCACCAGTGATTCGAGCAGTTGCAGCATGGGTGAACCCGCGTGTGATGCAGATACTGCCGATAGCAGCGGCGGGGAGCTCTGGCAGTACGGTGAGGCCGCCCCACAGGGATAGGGAGCTTGCCTAACAGTCGCTCCCCTCTCGGCTTCTTGCCCTTCCTCTCTGCCCACATGCCCGAGATGGCATTCACTCCCGCCACTGCTCCACCCCACTTTCTGTCCCTGCTGGATGTTCCTGCGGACAGTGCCCATGGCACCTCAGCTGCAGCTCTCATCAAAGTGTCCAGCACCAGCCGACAGGTCATTAAAAAGTCTTTATCAGTTGTGCTCAGTCCGTGACTCTCGCACCACGACAGCAAGGCTTGTAGAGCCTGTTCATATACATATTTAACCCCGGTTTGCATAAAAAGAGGGTCCATACCTGTACCACAGCATTTTCTTCAGTGGAAACTTGTGTCCCCATGTCCCCAGTGGCTTTTTCTATTTGCACAGTCTGGACCTTTGCAGCAAACCCTGCTGCTGGCAGCTCTCCCCGGCTGCCCTCGTCCTCTGGGGTTTTGTCTCCGCTGCTATGCCTGCAGGCTGGTTATTACCTATCACGTCAGGTATTGCCACTTGTCACAGTCAAGATGGACACACGACACGACACTCAAGGTTCATGTGACAACAGCCAACTTTTTACTGAGCGCAGTTCTCTTCATATAGTTTTAGAAAGCCCACATGGTCGGTCCTGATTGGCTGAATTTCGTTACCACCCAGCTTACTGGCCAATAGCTGTCTGTGTCCCTAACAGCCTAAACTGCTTCCCTAATGGCCTAGACTGGTTGAGTTATATAATTAGGATTATCTATAACTCTGAGGCCTCCAGCCACCACACATCTCCACTACCCCTCCTAAGGAAGCTGCAGAGAGCACTGTAGTCACCCCTGAGCTTCCTTCTCTCTGAACTACATAAGCCCAGTGTCCTCTGTTTCTCCTCAGAGAAAATACCTGCCAGTCCCTTCCCCAGCTTTGTTGCCCTTCTCCGGATGCATTCAACAACCTTCACATCTCCTTTTTACATGGTGAGTCTGACACAATACCCAATTGTGAGGCCATGCCAACAGTGAATACAGCAGGATAATCACCTCTTTGGACTGACTGTGTTTGATGCATTCCAGGACATGGTTTGCCCTCTGGGCTGCCCAGGCTCTCACACGATACTGAGCCTTCTGCCAATCAGCAGTCCTAGCCCCCTTCCAGCAAGGCAGCTCTCCAGCCTCTCCTCACCCCATTTAGACTTGTGTCAAGTGCTACTCCATCCTAGGTTCATTTAGACTTGTTAAATCTAATCTCTTTTATCACTGTCCAATGCTCCAAGCTACCCAGATCCCTCTGCAAGCCATCTTGTTCCTCAGGAGCACCAGCAGCACCTCCCAGTTTAGAATCATCAGCAGACTTGCTAATGGGGCATGCATTCAAGCATGCATCTAGATCACCAAGAAATATATTGAACAGAACTGGCCCTAGAATGGAGCCCTGAGGAGCACCGCTAGTGACCAGTCACCAGCCAGATGTGGCCCTGTTCACCGCAACCCTTGAGCTCTGCCCTTCAGCAAGATCTTCACCCAGCACACCATGAACTCACTCATCCCACATCTGTATAACTTGTCTGAAGAACAACCTAACCATGTGAAATACTGAACAAATTCTTTGTTTAGCTTTACTTGTTCATGCAGCTATTGCTTTACCTACTAACCTGTCTTTATCAACTCAACCCATGCGTTTTCCCACTTTCACTCTTCCAAATCTTTCCCCCATTCCACCGCAGGAGAGTGAGAGAGTGGCTGTGTGGGGTTGTCACTGCTTGCATTTGCAACAGTCATTAGCAGGTCCAAGACCAGCTGGGGGAGAACAACCTCCGTTCAGACAAGCTCTGCCTTCTCCATGTGTGTCCCTTCTCCTGGACTTGCTGCTGCCCGTTGTGCTGCTCCGGTGTCCATCGCAAACAGGTACACATGAAGAAACAGAAAACCAGAGTAACAGCTCCCAAAGAGCTGCTCAGGAAACCTCCATAGGGCTGTGCTACTGTGAGCTGCATCACTACAGCTTTGTGTCTACATCATTCCATCAGGTGGCAAGAGGTCAGATCAGGAGGAGACAAAAAGGCAAAAAAAGTATCAGGATTTCTACTGAGTTTTTTTCACTGCACTGTGCCTTGTATTCTCATAAAGGTCTCAGAGATGGCTAATTACATGAGAAGCTGAGCTATAAGTTTTAAAAATAAGCATGTTTCTAACCCTGAAGAACTTCTCGAGGTCTAGCACCCAAGAACCCCCAAAACTACAAAGTAACCTTTGGGGTATCTTTCCTGATTTCTTGAGTATTCTTTGCAATTTTTCGTTTCTCAAGGTCAGCATTTTTTGTTAATAGGGAAAAGGATTTTACACTTTCGTTAGTGACCTGGTTTTGTCTAGATCTTCCACTTTTAAATTTTTTCCTATATTACTGTCCTTATGTAAACCTAAATGTAAGGCAAATGAAAGCCTCAACCACCTATATTTTAACTAGGGTAGAAATAAGTATTAAGAAAAAAAATTAACTGAATTCCCACTTATTCTCCCTGTTCACAATATCCCACTTTCCAAAAACCCTAGATCTAGTTCTGCAGCCTCCTTTTTTTCCAAGGCTCAAGTTTGTATGTTTTTTTCACAGCATACCATACTGCTACCTTCCTCTCTAGGCATGTTGCTCTTCCTTTCTCAGTACAGCCTAAAGGACCTTAAGGACAGTGGGCAAGATTCTACATGGCTTTAAGAGCACACAGGTTTAAGGACACAAAAACCAGCTCTGGAATCTGTGTCCCAAACACATACAGAGATACATGTCCAGAGTTACTAAGTCAACCTCAGCTACTGCAATTAAATACAGGAGGAATAGGTCAAAGTCACAATTTTTTTGATACACACCCCTACAACTTTACCCACCTCAGAAAGCACAACTCACAAATTTACCATAGTATTAATGTTCACGGCCTTTGCCAACAACTACTTGTCTAGTTTAAAGACAAAAACTTGAGACTGGATTTTTCCATGCAAGCATCTACCATTTTACAAATGATTACTCACCTCCCCTAAACAAAAACAAAAAAATCAAGTCTTGTGATATATTTTACACTGTTTTTCTTTTACAGTGAGTCTATGATTTGAAACTCATGTGGGATTTTTATTTTTTGTCTGTCCAGTAGTTCCTAAAAATCTTATCTTTTACACCTCAGCAACATGCTTCCTGAGTCTGAAAGTACATACACACTTAGATAGCTTTACTATGAACATAGTAGTTTAAAAAAAAACTTTGGTGTGTCATGGTTTGACACTGGCCCAACACCAGGCATCAACAAAAGCAACTTGCTCACCCTCCTCTGCCACAGCTGGGCAGAGGAGAGAAAAGAAAAGAATTAACAAAGAGTTCATGAGTTAAGGACCAGGAGAAAACACTTCAAGGGCAAAACAGGCTCAACTTAAAAGTTGCAAAGTGAATTTATTACTAACGGAATCAGAGGAGGATAATGAGAAGTTAAATAAGCCCTTAAAACAACTTTTTCCCCCTAGCTCCTCCCTCCTTCCCACTAACAGCGCAGGGAGGCAGGGCATGGGTGTTTTTGTCAGTTCATCACCCCAAATCTTCTTCCACTGCTCAGGGAGAGAAGTCCTTCCCCTGTGAGACCATGGGGTCCCTCCCATGGGAGACAGTTCTCCAGTGTGGGTCCAATCCCACAAGCAGCAGTTCTCCCAACACTGCTGCAGCGTGGGTCACTCTTCCATGGGGTGCAGTCTTCTGAGGACAGGCTGCTCCAGCCTGGAAGCAGAGACCCCCTCTCTCTACTGGCTCTCCCACTGGATCACAGCCTCCTCCAAGCATCCACCTGCTCCAGCACGAGCACTTCCCCCAAGGGCTGTGGGTAGATCTCTGCATCTGTGGAGTGGCATCTGGTAGTGGCTCTCTGGCCACAGAGAACTCCAGATAGTTTCCCAGCCATTGTCCTGGGAAAATCGTGAGAAGCTCAGAGGAAGGAATGATTAAACAATAGTTATCTTTACTTGCTGCACCTGGTGCTTGTGATGATGTTAACACGTGCTATGTGATGTTTATAGTAAGGTTTTAATAGTAAGGGGTGGTTTCTTAATTAGCCAATCATGTGAAATATATCAATTAAATGACCAATCAAGTACACCTGTAGCAAAGTAGGCTATAAAAGACAGCGTCACAATAAAGAGCGGCCTTTTGCCATTCTCTTACATGTGGAGTGTATCTCATTCATGATACAACAGCGACATGCATCTCCTGTGGATCCTCATGGACTGCAGGGGGACAGCTGCTTCACCACGGTCATCGATCACTATGGCCTGCAGAGGCATCTCAGCTCCAGCGCCTGGAACACCTCCTTCCCTTCCTCCTCCACTGACCTTGGTGTTGCCATGTTGTTTTCCCTTACATGTTCTTACCTCCTCCTCTTCCCTCTGATGCCCAAAAGATAGGCTCAAAATAAATCCCCATAGACCGATGTCTACAGAGTAAGTACTTGTTTACTGCAGAGCTGGTGGTGAGGGGGATAGCTTCGCCTAACTCACCCACCTTTGTCAAGTGCTGTGGTGTAGCAGCGTGGTAATATGGATGGTGTTAGCTGCTACCTTCCCAGAAACGTCTTCTGAGAAAGCCGCTCAGGCAAGTACAGACAGTCACTCAATCCACACTCACACACACCACAGATAGGTCAACGAAGAAAGATGGAAAGGATCTCTGTATAGAGTTCCTGTGAGGTTTATTGTAGAGTCACACCCAAGGATTCCAGGGACAAAGGCAAAAGTGCAGGGCCTCAGGTTAAGTATGGGGTCAAGAACCAATCATTTGGGGGCACAGGGGTAGTACAAGGACAGGGCAAAGGGCAGTGTCCTATGAGGAAAGGGCAGATTACCATAATGCTGCAGAGCATCATGGGAGAAGCCCCTTTCGACTGACCCTCTGGAATGAGATATTCTCAAAGCCTCTGGTAAATTCTTCCAGGGAAATACCCTAGAAGTTTCCCTAATAGGCTCAAAAGCTTCCACACTGTGGTATATTTATACATTAAGTACTGCTTAGTATCACTATGTCACTACAACATCATCATGTACATGCCAGAACTAATTTACATAGTATGATCTCATGGTTATTAGTTCTTTTGCACTGAACTTTCATCTCCCCAATCTGGGGGTTGGCAGGGGTCTTTGATGAAGCCTTCCAAAGTCGTCTTCACATCTGAACTTTTCAACTTCGTCTTTGGAGCATGCAGAGTTACAGTGTTCCTTGGTCTGTCTGGTCTTAACCAGCCTAAATTTTCTGTTTTGTGGCTAACTGGTTTTGTATTTGCCAATTTTTCATTAGTACTATACTTATCTATCTCTAAAGCTATCCACCTGGCGAGTTTTTTCTTCTTTTTTTGTCTATTCAGCATTAAGCAACTAGTGAACCATATACTAGCCATAACATCGTATAAAATTTTTTTTGTATCAGGTTATATAGGTATAAAAAACTATGACTCAGGTTACATAGGTATCGGATTATACAGATATATATATAAAGTTATGATTTAGGTGATATTGCTAACTTATAACTCAAGCTATATAAGCACTTTGTTCTAAGTTATATAGGCATCATCTGGCTAGAAAAAACTGTGCCCTCACTTTGTTTTGGTTTTCTTCTTAAATGTGTTACCACAGAGACATTACCAACCTTTCTAATTGGCCTAGCTTTGGCCAGCAGCATGTCCCTCTTCAGAGCCATCAGGGATTGGCTCTGCCAGACATGGTGGAAGCTTCTAGCAGCTTCTCATAGAAGCCACCTCTGTGGCCCCCCTGCTACCAAAAAACAGGCCATGCAAAACCAATACATTGTGTGACAGTGCATACAGGAAAATGTATACTGCATGTCACTCAATTAACTGGACTAGGGTTCAGGCATGGAAGTATTCCACACCTAACAGAGGTAGGAGCAAGCAAAATTCTAAGCTATTCAACATGTTATTCTAACAAAAAGAGGCACAAAAGTTTTAAGCCACAGTGAAAGGTGACTAAATATTACAACTCGAGAGATTCAAACCATGTTTATTCCATTTTTGTTGAGAAACAATTATGTATGGGTCCCATGTAAAAAGTAAGACAGAAAAAAATCAAATCTGGATGTTCTTCAGTTGGTATGAAACCAAATATATATTTGACAGAAACAAATATACATACAGGTTTCAGCGCATGTATATACCATATACTGTAGTTATGCCACTACATCATCAATACCACCTTTAGGGATTTTTTTCCCTAACTGCCTTGTGACAGAACATACTGACACATGTTAAGCTGCATTTCCCTATAAAAATTCTTAATAGACTTCTGTTATTTCAAATACCTGGTACCTGGTACTTGTTATGGAAAGAGACTGCAGTGATTAGAAGTTGTTTGAGAGCTCCAACAAGGAAAATTATTTCAGCTAGCAGTTACTTTTAGGGGTTGTTGTCTTTTTGTCAGTTGGAGCAAAACATGCTTATACATGGGCATATGACTCCGAGTTTGCTGTAGAACTAAGTTATACGAATGCATTTAAACTATTTTCATATGCAAGGAGAAATCTGTGTGCTGATCTGTGAAGCTTGCTGCTGAAATCTGAGGGCCTCCTCTTATCACTCACATATCCTAGGTATAAACAATTACCATGTGCTTTTGTGCGAGTTTCACATTAGCTTGCAGACAGAAAGGCTTGTATCTAGTACTTCAATCAACATAGTTCTGTTTATTTTTAAAGCTGGATTATTCCACTAGAGTAAACACAAGCATGCAGGTCTCCTGGGCCAATTCCATCCCACGTTTTGATTCCACATCCATAAAGCATTTAATCCAAATCAGGTTTTCTGTATTTTCT
Organism: Irena cyanogastra; assembly: GCA_013397155.1. Lineage (NCBI taxonomy): Eukaryota > Metazoa > Chordata > Aves > Passeriformes > Irenidae > Irena > Irena cyanogastra. The sequence continues at coordinate 192,943 of VWZV01015332.1, read as the reverse complement.
TTCATATTTGCCATCTGCTTTACAAACAAATCATGACTTGTATATAATATATGTGGCAACAGAAAAAAAATTCGAAACTCAGATTTAATTAGACTGGATACAAATAGTTGTATGCTGGGGTTCGGCGCTGCTCCTGGGATCTCGCATCCCATTCCGGCTAGCTCTTGCACTCAGCTAGCATTTAATGGGTACAGTTCACTACCTTTCTGGTCTCATGAGTCTTTGCCTTCAGCAGAAGCGTGGCACTAATGAGGAAATGAAGAGAGGACTTTTTGTAGGACTCCGGTTTATTTGACCCAGAGCAGGAGGCCACGAAAAAGCGAAGCCTCCCCTCTGTGTCTCACCTTAAATATAGGGGTGGGAACAGGGGAAGGGTACAGGCATGGAACCAATCCAGGATAGGGGGCGAGTGACACAGAACAAAAGGAACATCAGTAAACAATTTAAGAATAAAAAGAGGTTGGAGAAACTGAGCTCAGGGGAAACCTGATAAAACCCAATAATACACCACAACAGTTGTAGATATTTAAAACAAAATTTAAGGACAGTATGTAATAGAAAACAAAGTCATTGTTACATAAAAAGTTAGTTCCACTTTTTAAACAACTCTTCAAATAACACTACTAAAGACTTTAGAAGATTTTTACAATTATGAAAATGTATTTTAATGATTTTAAAGACTTAAGTTTTTTTTAAAAGGTCATGCAGAAATTTGAGGTGAATCTATCTGAAAACACTGCTTGTCTTACTGTAAAGGCACCAGTGGTTAGCCGCAACCTGGAACATCTTCCATAAAACACTGCCAAAACTGGGTACCTAGAGAAGAAATCTTCACAAGGCAAAGCGCTACCTGTTTGTGGGCCACAGAATCATAGATCATAGAAAGGTTTTGAGTTGGAAAAGATCTTAAAGATCTTTACTAGGGCAGGAAGACCTTCCACTAGATCAGGTTGCTTAAAGCCCAATCCAACCTGGCCTTGAACGCTTCCAGGGAGGGGGCATCCACAGCTTCTCTGGACAACCTGTTCCAGTGCTTCACCACCCATTGATTCAAAGAATTTCCTCTTCTAAACTTACCCTCTTTCTGTTTAAAGCCATTACTCTGCTACCCATCATCTGATCACTACACTGCCTAAAGAGTCCTTTCTCATCTTTGCTGTAGACCCTTCTTTAAGTACTGGAAGGCTGTGGTCTCCCTGGAGTCTTCACTTTATTAGGCTAAACCATCCAAAGTCACTCAGCCTGTCTTTACAGGCCCTCCAGCCCTATGACCACCTCCATGGAGTCAGCATGGCTTCATTAAGGGGAAGTCATCGCTGATCAGCCTTTCTGTGATGACATGACTTGTGGAGCTGACTTTCAGTGGGTCTTAGAAAAACTCAGCAGCAGGTCCTGGTTTTCCCAAGAGAAAGCCACTTTCCTTTCCAAGGATGGCTCTGTGAAGAATTTTAGGTTCTCAAGAGAAAGACTGATAGAGGTTTTGTAAGCATCTCGCGTTCTCAAAACAACAGCTGCTGTTTTTCACTTTTTGCTTATTTTTTCCTTTGTGTCTGTTCTCAAAACATGCTCTCTCTGCCTCGTCCAGTGGTGGTAGAGAGGCGATGTGCCACTTAGCCAATCACCTAATTGTTAGTGAAAGACCCTATAAAAAGGGTTTGGATTTTTACAATAAAGCTTAGCCTTCTGATGATAGTGAAAATATTTGGAGTTCTTAATTTCATCCTCTGGGAAAGGGCAACAATGACTGGCTTAGCTCAAGGGAAACCAGTAGATGTTGTCTTTCTGGACTTCAGTATGGCCTTTGACACTTCTTGGATAACACCCTCATAGACAAGCTGTTGATGTAACTGTAGATGGGCAGACAGTAAAGTGGATTGAAAACTGCCTGCATATCTGGGCACTGACACTGCTGATGAGCAGTGCAAGGTCCAGTTGGAGGCCAGTAACTAGTGGTCTACCCCAGGGGTCCATACTGGGTTGGGTCCTTTATACCATGTTAATCGATGATCTGGATGGATGATGAGGCAGAGCGTATCCTCAGTTAACTTTGTCGATGACACAAAACTGAGGCTGTGGAAGGTGTGCAGCTGGGCAAAGAAAGCTCTGGGGAAGCTCATCAATGTGTATAAATACAGGGAGGGTGCTCTTTCCAGTGGTGCTCTATAACAGGGCAAGAGGTGATTTGCACAAAGTGAAACTCAGGTGGTTACCCCTGAATATCAAGAAACACTGTGGGGGTGACTAAGAACTACTACCGATTGACCAAGGAGACTGGGGATTCTGTTCCAATCAACAAGTGAATTCAAGCTGTTTGGGCAAATGATTCTAGATGTCCCCCTTTAAATAACAGTTAGACTAGATGATCTCTTTAGGTCCCTTCCACCCTCAACCATTCTCTGATTCTGCAAATAATAAAACATTAAAAGTGGTCCAAACATTTGTACATTGTGAGATACTAAATGTCTTCAAAGAAAGGGAATAGTTCCGGTTTGATATCCCTTGTAGTGACATGTAATGCAAATCCCTGTTATTCAGCAAGATCCTTTAATGCTCTAAAAAGTTCCCCTTTGCCCTCTTGGTAGTTTGCCAGATGTGCTAGGTCTCCTGCAAGCTTTCTGTTTCTGACTTTGGCTTTTAAAAACTTCTTCAGCTATTTGTCCTTGTATTTGTCCATACCACCTGATACAGTTTACACTACTGTAACCTTTATTCTAGGTATCAACAGCAGAAGCAGATGAGGGATTTACTCTGCCTATCTGGTAGGCCAGGTTTTCTTGTTCTAAGAGTTTTCTAATACAAACATTTAAAAAATTACAAGGCAACAGCTTCTGCCCCTTTTATAAAGAGTCTGGCTATATACTTAAAGGTCTCTCCAAAGAAATTACATAACTGACAAAAAAACAGCCTTTCAAAAATAAAAGCATATAAAGGCCAAGTGCTGACTTGTTTAGTGTTGCCAAAAGAAGACTGAGGGACACAAGGGGGAGTAGATCTCCTGTTATAAATATCTCAAAGAGAACAGTTATTCATACTAAGAGAACACTGGCATAAGAACAACTGCATATAAACCAGTTGTGAATATATCTAGGATGAATCCTGAAAGCAGATTTTCTTCTACTCCAGAGCAGGCTTAAAATGCACCCAACAGCAGCACACATACACAACGGCATCCAGGTTCAAGAACAAGAGTTTAACAAGACTGACTGGACTCTTCACACAGAAGATCCATTTTACTATTGCATCCTTGTCATCTGTTCCACATTATAATCCATTCTAATAAAAGACCAACACTTTTCATGAGTAACTGTCACTTTACAACCATGCATAAACCTCACAATCACCTGTAGTGATGAATGACAGTCAAGCACACTGGATGAAAAATTCCTGCCAGTGTATACCTCACAGAAAAGGCATTAAGCATGACATACCAGAGTTTATCAGTCTCAGAAATAATCCTGATAAAGCATGTATATAACTCAACCTTCACTGTCTGTCTGACGCACTGATTTTGCACCTGTTTCAGCCAGGGGTTAAATTTCTCACCCCCCCCGGAAGGTTTTCCAGTGTAAGCACAGTGGAGGCGAAGTTAAATGGTTATAATATCTCAGAGGATGGTATCATATTCTTCCTTCTAACACTGAAATATGCAATGCAGGCAATAGATACTTTTATACCATTATAACGACAAATTAACTAGGAAAATCATATGCTTCAACTGACTTGAACCACTAACACAGGCTCATCTGAAGTCCTTGAAAGAATTCTCAAACATTTCTTACAACTAAGCCCCAGCACCCAAATTATTCTTAATTCATGAAGAAGGTTTTGCTTATTAGCTGATTTCAAATGCCAGAAGGTAACTTTCATTCAGAACAGACTGGCCTGTGACATTGTGTGGTGGAATTTCACATTTGTAATTTTATTATAATCTGAAAGAGGTGGTATCTGAAGAGCATAGAAAATTACTATACAAAGAATTTATAGAACATTCATTTATATACTGAAGACCTTTAGATGCTTCTTTACAGTTTAAAGAAAAAACTGAAAATTTTCACTGGTAGGAAAAACCAAGAAAGAAACATTAAATATTTAACGACAATGTTGAATACAGTGAAATCGTTAATTAAAAATGTGGTTTTTAGCATTTTTGTAGTTTAACACTGTAGGGATTATAATAATGTATTTACAAACCACATTAACAGGAATCTGGCTAAATATATGTGTCAACTTGCTGCCATTAGTTACAAAACTGCATATACACATCTACCAAAAAACTTGAAAGAAACTGCTATATAAAAGATTAGTCTTGTATTTGCCATAAACATGTAAGTTACATGAATATTTTTCCACACAGACTACACAATGGTACATATTGAACTATCTTGCTTTGTCCATTTTTTAATTCATTAAAAAGCAAATGCACATGGCAATATACCATCCAAAGGAATGCAAAATAGAAAATCTCCCTTAGAAACAGGGTAACTTCTTTTTTCCCACTTAGCAAGTAGAGCTAAACTCCCAGAAAATAACACCAGGAGTGTCAGCATGAAATCCCTCATGCTTTTGAATTCAGCAGACCTTGAGAAAGCACAAGGAATAAAAAATAAGGTCCTGAATGGAAATGACAATACACGGGGGAAAAAAAAGACATCTTATTTTCAGCCCAAAGGCCAACACTTAGCGTCTAAGAAGACACACTAAAATTTATTATCTACAAAAGTGAAAAAATACAGTTAAAAAATCCTCCTCATTTAAATTCTTACAACACATCAGATTAAAATCTAATTGAGACTTAAATCTACTTGAGATGTCAGCTGAAGAAATTCTGTAGGCTCCAACAGGGTGATGAGATTAGGCAACTGGAATCTTTGCACACCAAAAGAATCTTAGAAGAAAACTTGTTCACACATTTATAAAAGGAGCAGAGCCCCTAAAGGTAAGAACTGCATTCTTTTTTTTGGATGGTACATGAACACTACTTAAGTGGTATACCTCTGTGCCAAAAGAACAGAATTATATGTTACTAATCAGAGGTACTTGCCTTTATTGCTTCAATGGTAGCTATTGAATTCTGCACTTTGGATTGCTGCACCCTTCTACAGATATCCAGTGCCCACTGCTACTAATAAACTACTTTCTGGTCTAAATACATTAAACTTCAAATATTTCTTCTCTCCCTCTCTTCCTCACCACTTTCCTTTTAAAAAGCATAAAGTTATTTACACAAAATTGGTAGTTACACAAGTAATTTGGTAACACTTCAGCTATGGTCACTAAATAAGGTTTAACACGGTCCTAATACTTCGGGAAATACAAAGAGAGACATTAAAAAACCCCCATATTTTTTACAGGACAAATGTAGTTCAAATTGGTGGATAAAAGGATTAAAATCTACAAGTGGATAAAGTGGCTCATGTATCAACATGCAAAATCTAGAATATTATTTTATTCCTCAGGTTATTAATATAATGTTGACAGCCACACATGAAAGAAATAGAAGCAATGAAATTTTTCAGCACTTGCCACACAATAAAGTTGCATTATAACCATCAGTTCTCATACAGGGGTCTAGTACTGCTCTTTCTGAGTGAATGGGAACTACACAGGAGATTTCAGTGGCTTACTCTCCTTGTGCAGGCTTCCACTGTAACCTCCTGCACCAATTTTCTATAAAGCTAAATAGCACTTTCTTATGCATTTCAAATATCAATGTGTTAAGAAAGATGAAGAGGTATGTACAAGTGTGATGGATGTAGAAATCATGACATAAATGCTCTCAAGAAATAGGAAAAAGTAACAAAATAAATTCCATCCACTTTCAGACTCCCTAACTCAAGGAATAACAAATCAAATATAGTTCCTATAGATAAAAAAAAGGTTAAAAAATCCTCAAAACTCCAGCAAAATAATAGGGTAAAAGAACCCATAAATATAATTACATATTATGTAGGAGAATAAAACAGTATTGCAGAGGCAGAAAATGGGAAGTGTCTTGTCATTGTAAGACAAAAGACAAAATATCAGACTATTGTCTCTAGCAAGGCACAGGCTACACACATATTTACTTACCCAAAATAGTGCTACAGGTAAAGCTCAACAGTGGTCTAATTTAAGAATTATCTCTATGACATACCAAGATCTGAGATCCACTATAAATAATCTGTCACAGGTAAAAATGCATACATTATACAATCTTCCTTTTTGCTTTTCCCTCATTTTTATCCTGTAATTACTAAAATGCTTAATCTTCCCTGCTTAGTAGTTCTCTGTATTAAAAAAAATTACAAAAAACCCCTCATTATAGAACATATTTTCACACTTCATTTTTTTGTTCTGCCACTTCTGCTCTATTGAAAAAATTTCAAACTAAAACAGCTCAGCCTTCTTAACACTAAATACAGAGCATCTTGCTGAAAATCTCACACTGCCACTCCTTTACCAGAAAACAACTTGCACAAACCTTCTCTTTACATACATCTTCCCCTTTCTCCATTCAGTTCTCATCACTGATCACAAAGACATAGGGAAGAGCAAATCGTTTTCCTCAGATGATCATTCTCCCAAAAGCACGTTTGCAAGGCCTATAACTACCACTGATGCAACCATGGCAAGTGCCTTTGTGGAGGTTTTACAAAACACTTCCTGAACAAAAAAGTAGTGCAATCTAGTAAGTATTTCTGCTCCAATAAACTATGAGAAACAGCATATGAAGATACATTAGAAACCCACTAGGAGAAAAGTTCTTCATTTATGTTTCATTCAGGTAAGGGGTACATGGTTTTGGGTGGCACCCAGCTTCTTTTGTTTTGTCCTCTGATATAAAAACAAAGAAATAATGCTTTGTGAGGCATCTTGAAATAAAAGCCTGAGCTTTCACAAACACAATACACAGATCATCCTCTGCTTTCCTTATTGGGAATGACAATATTCAGACGTTGCTGAATAGCCTTTCTCCCTCTCATAGTGATTTCTTTCGGTGAAGTCAGCGAAGAATTCTGAATCAAGGATGGAAAGGCATCAGATCTTCTTCTGGGATCCAATCATGACCTTTGATACAAAGTTTACAATGGCACTGGCAGGCTGTTCTGGATCATGCTCTGCAAAGAGGTGGCATACGTTGTCTGTGGCACTGCCTTGCTTCCTGGCAATGAACCCAAACACTCTGCAAGGGCAGCAAAGTATGTCAGAGAACTGAGAGATAGACACTGCCTCACTTCATAAAACAGAAAAGATACTGCAGAAACCAAGCACACACAGCAGACTTCTCTGCTCTGATGGACAAGGTTCCATGTGGCTGCTAAACACAGTGGTCCAGATGGACCAGCCAGGTCAGGAGAGAATCAGGGAAGCAGACTGTCCCCTTCCTTCTACACTGTCAATATGGCATCCTGTACTGTTTGCTGTCAGAGACATGCTGCTGACCCGGAGATATACTGAATCTGATTCGATACTGCTGTTCTCTTACCTAGTTTGGGGGGCATGTGGTGTGGTGTGTCAGGGATTGCCCAAAGAGAGGATTTTGAGGGCCACATATCTTGGTGGACAGAGTATTGGAAAAAGGATTTAAGCCGTTTATTTCTGTTCATTTCCAGAAACAAGTGCTGAGCCTCTTGGCTTAAGTTATTTCTTTTAATTAAAGGATGACAACAACGTTTGCCTTCAACAGAAAACACTTTGCAATCCACAGGTAATCATGTATTTATGCCACACACTAATATTACTAGGAGTTTTCATCTATGTACCAGGAGAGGGATTTTTTTTAAAGCTATGAGTCTAAGTGAGAAAAGCTTGTGTTAAGTCTTGCTGGACAGGTGGAACACAAAACTGAGAGGCAAGTATCTCCAATGCCTGAAACTAGAGTCAGATCACAGACTTGCAATCTAAATAAAACATGCTAGCTTTGGCTCCAGACTTCCCACCACCACCCATCATGTAATTAGGCCCCAACTTGCAGAGGTTCAGATGAAGTAACCAATGTCTAATTAACAGAGGGCTCAGAGACTTTTGTCTCTGAACAGATGCTTTCCCTTCCACATCTCAGACAAAAGTAATTTAGAACACCAAGAAACTGATCACTTTAATGATATTCCTAAAACATTCAGTTAAAAGAGACTCTACTTACTTTGCAGAAAGGCCATCTTTCATCCACCTAGTCCATTAAGAAAGCAGTAAAAAAACATAAAATGGAGAAATAAAAATGAAACCTATGTTAGTTTTGGTTTGCTTGTTGGGGTTTTTCGGTAGAACAATACAAGCAACATATTAAAAATACTGCTTGTCATACTTACTTTCTGTCCTGCGGATCCAAAGAACAGAAAATAACAGTGTTGACTGAATAATGTCGCCGAAAAAAGAGTCTGGATAGGAAGAAAGAAAACAAATTGCAGAAACAGTAAAGATGCTTAGAATTCTAAACAATAAACTAATCTGAAAAATAAATTGTATTTAGTCTTAATTTAATACAGGCAATATTTTTTTTGCTATGTCTGAGTGACTTTGAAATCCACCTGAACTGCTCCAACCCAATAAATACATGTTTAAAACACTAACATCAAGTTTTTTGAACTAAAGGAAAACTGACTCTCAAGTTAAGAGCTAGAAGTATGAAACATATTTTTTCTAAATATTGGCCATTCAGATACTATTTTAGTGGGACAGACAACTTCATGGAACTTGTGAATAATCTGATCATATTAGGTTTCAAAATATTCACACTCATAGGCATTACAATTAAGGTAAAGCTTCTGTGATCTGCTACTAATGATTGCAAACCCCATGGAATGGGCACTTTTTTTTATAACCTATAATGAATTCCTGTTGTCCTTCCTTTGTTATTGTAATTTTTCGAATTGAAAGAGTTTGTGGTAGCCTAACTAGCACTTAGAACAAAGCAAATATAAATTAACTTTTTATCACAGTTTTTTACAGGCTATCCGAAACACTGTTTCAGATCCTGGAGATAAACATCATCTGCTTAAGCCAGCTCTGTTCAGTGATACTGGTGAAAGACATAATGAGAATAAATTATTTCACAGAATAGGTTCAATATCAAATGCTAGCAAAGCCATTACTTTCCCTTTTTATAAGAAATAACAATAAAAAATGTCGTATCAAAGTGACCTTCTGTCCTGGGTTGGCCATATGATGCTTTTATCCCCAATCGTCTGCTCTGTTTAGGCTGGATAATAACTTTTGCACCCTTAAGACTTGTTCCGAGAGCGAAGGGGGAGAGAAGAAGTGCGGAGTTTGTTATCAGAAACTGCACTCGCTCCCCCGCATCCTGCTCCTGGACTGTGTTGTCTGCAGATGCACAGACAGCGGAACAGAGCTCTCCTTTACTTTTAGTTAGTTTTTAGCTAGCTGAGGCAGAGAAGTTCCCTGGGCTGTGGGTTTTCTTTCTCTTTGGACCTTTTTAAACCTGTTCTGGAGTGAACACCCAGAAGAGCAGCGGCAGCTCGCACCTGTGGCCCGCCGGGCCGGGCCTGGGCCGCGGCATTTCCAGCGCCAGAGGGTCTGATAAGAGACTGAGTGAGCCAAGCTACAGCCCACAGAGGGGACTTTCTGAGTTTGTCGTCTCTTTTGGAGCGGCAAGAGGTTTTATGGTTTCATATTGTTCATTATTTCTTTGTTTGTACTAGTGAATGCTTTGCCTGTTAAAGAAATAGTTTTTTCCACTTTTCTCCTAAGGAATTGTTTCTTCCCGTACCAGTGACTGGGAGGGGCCATTTTGGATCGGGTTCTCCCAAAGTAAACCCTCCTGAGGTTTCTTCCTAAATTTTGGCTCTGAACCAGAACCAATACACCTTCCAAAGGTCAAATATGCCATGTGGAAATAAAGTCCACAACTTAAAAATATATTTTCCTGTACTGCAGCCATCTTACACAGTCACCATCATTCCTATAATCCTGGTATCCTCTGAGACAGAGATTGCAAAATATAACTAGGAATGTCAAATCAACCATGGCCAACACCTGACGGGAACAGGGCCAAATATTCTCTTCCCATCCTTCTTTTGCTTACTTTCTTTGATTATCTGTCAGTGTGATTCCCTGCGCAGACACCTTGAAATGGACAATGGTTGAGATAGGAGAAGGATCTTGCATCAGTGTCAGGCTCAAGGCTTTCTGTACTGCCTGGTATCCTGTGAGGGACTCCATCTCCACTGAGTTCAGGTACCAAACATAACAAGCTGTAATGAAAGAGGGGAAAGATTTTGAGAAGTCATAGACCTTTCGCTCTCCCTTTGGTTTTAATACCTTTATATCAAAGCCAATGACGGTATTTATCTATTACTCATAGATATCTTGAAATTTAAATAAATACAAGACAACACCAGAAAGTACACTTGTAGGCAGTACTGGAGCAAAGACATTCCTGAAAGAATAGGGATATTTTGCTTTTAAATTGAAATTTATCAGCCAGTAAGAAAATACACATTTGCAGCATATATTCACATGTTCTACGCTTTCAAATATTTAAACTATATTCAGAGGAAACCATTCACGTGATTGACAAGGTAAGAATGTTTTCTCACCAAAAAGAACTGAGGGTTATTTCAAAGCTCATTTCTCATTAATTCTCACTAATTGCGTTCTCTATGTTTAATTATTTCAGGGCACGTAAAACAACTTCCACACTGATAAAAATTACTGACATATATTTTTAGGCCTTTTATTTCAGTATGCACTTACTTCTAGAAGTACTATTCATCTTCTAGAGATATTAGCAACTTCTGAAATATCTCTATAAAATAGATGCTCACTGGTTTCTAAAGCTACCAAACAGTTACTTTTTTTACATGCTTTTGTATCAAATCTGCAGTGAACACTAGGAAAATAGGTTTTATATAGCATTATACAGTAGTACTGTACTACTGTATAATACTACATAGTACAGTGCCATCTAAAGTACGAACTTTTACATGGAATTAATAGAATTATTCACATGCTTACTATGGAACTGTGGTATAAAGTCAAATTTACAAACAAATTAAGAACAAGCAAGAATGATTATGCACATCCATAAGTAAACACCAGCTAAACACCAAGAGATTTTGTGCTTGGTAAAAACACTTGTGCAGATATCCAGGACAAAATTTACAACTCTGTCAGTCGACACATACGAATTACCATGGTTACATTTCATTTGTTTAGCAGTTTCATTTGGCTTGCCAACATTACTATGAAAACAAAGATTAAATTAAATCTAGCATTTATCTTTTTATTTAGCTATTCTTTAATCTGTCTTAAGATTTCTTCTATTAACTACCTACATAAAATTACAGAGCTAGACACTAGCACTTTCAAAACAACCAAGTAATCATACAGTTAAAAAGTGCATAAGCCTGAGTTTGATTCCAGCATAATGATCAGCCCAGCAACTTCAAACTCTGGAGTCCGTCAGTGAAAGAAGGGATCCTGAGATTTATTTGATTTGCAAGTGTAAAATATCAAAAATGTATTTGTGCACTGCTGTGAAATTAAGATAACTTAATAACTTTCGCTTGAATCAATTAAATTAATGCACAGAGATGATGAATAGCAACCCAAAACTGTAATAAACATGCTAAACAATAAGCTCCCTTCTTCTTCCCTCATTACTGTGTATGGTTGGTACAGATCTAAAGCTCTTCACTATCCTGTGGGTCTTCCCCCAGAACAGTAAGCTTACCTTCTTTCACAGCCACACACATCAGAGTCCCTTCCTCTTCTGCCACACAGTGCATTGCTGTCAACAGACTGTTTTCGGGTTTTGTTTCTAAATGAAATTTCCAAGCATTTTATCTAGATTGCCCTCAAAGTGATAGTTCAAACAGCAGTTACCCAATACAGGGTATCCTTTGCTTCTGTAGCACAGAAAATGATAAATGGGAACTTATAGGAAAGTCTTGCAAAGTGAAAACATGTCAGCTTAAAAAGGAAAGGAAAGGTAATGAAAAACACTGAAAGATTTCTCATTTAAGAACATCATGCATGGTCTGACAAGGAATCGAGAACAGTAATCATGGAAAAACTATACTCCAAGCTACAACAAAAGGAAGACCTTTTGTTCAATGCAGCTGCCCTGCAATGTTGCTGCTCTTGTCTTTCACAGGTGACATTTTGGAGCACATCAGTCTCACCAGCAACAGCTTAACAATGCTGCTTTTAGATTGAGAATGTCCTTTGTTCAGAATGCTTAGTTTCTTGACTGTATCAGTGTAAAGATACATTAAGAACTGAATTTATTTGAGCAGAAAATTTTGTTGCTGAGCAGGAAGATTAATAAAGTAAGATGTATTCTAGGCAAAAGCCTCTTATCTCTAGGGTTTCCAGTCTTTAACTGTCATTGTCTAAGAAGCAAACGATTTCTAGTCCACATTATCACTTAGAACCTGGAAATGCTCATCAGGCTTTTCAGGGAGCTTTAAAAAATGAATCATTCTAGGAAGACACATAATTTTTTTGCTTGTGGCATGAGAGAAGTGTGGGTATAGAAGGGCAGGGGAAAAGTGTATCTGCTTTAAAGTTTCTTTGAAAGCACTCAATTTACATGTTTTGAGTCTGCGCTTCAGTGTTGACCTCCACAACTTGAATGCTTCTGTGATGGGAAAGGGACCCCTGATGTAGTAAGACAAAAAAAAAAACCTCTGAGAACTTCTCAGAGCTAATTTATCTATTTGGGTTCCAAATCCTTGTTTAAAAATAACTAAAACATCAAAACAGGTCGAAAACAAATGTACTACGTATGCCATATGATCCATGATATGACAACTCCCATAAAGACTTATCTGAATGAAGAAATAATTATCAGCTGAAGAAATAATTCTTTCTTTTTATTTGGAAAGCATTATCTGAGCAAGGAGAAAGTATTTCTTGGAGGACAATATATGCCCCTTTTGCTGGCTTTTCTAAGAAGTAATGTTCTACGAAAATTGATTCTCTGTGGTTTTTTCCCTGTTGGCCGCAACAAACACCAACCAGTGAGCTAACACGTGCTCACTCGCAGCATAGCCTCACAAAGGTTTGCCATTGCCTCAGCCATGCCTGCCTGCTCAATTACAGCACTCGAAGTGGTGCTTCAAATTTTGAAGTCAAAGCAGATTGCTGCACAAACAAGGAGCAACACTCTCTCCAGAGCTGGCCAGTATGACAACTGCTCCTTCAGAAGTGCTCTAAAAATGCATGAGGGCAATGAGGCAGCATTCTTAGAAACACATGGTTTGCCACAACACTCACTTGTGGATCCAGAGGTAGGCTGAACTGCAAACAAAGTTGCAAATGTAGTGTATTCCTGTGCTCTAACCGCACTAATCGGGTGGCTTCTGCATACCAACCTGAAAACCAAGGACCACTGGAGGACATGGGCAGAACCCCCTGGACATGCCCATTGTACAGCAGAGTAACGCAGATGTCACATTTCTAATGACAACTTTAAGATTATGCAGAAGTACTTAGAGCATTGTCCAATACGGTGAGTTAGAATGCCACTTTTTCAGACAGGCTGTTTTAACTAGTTCTCTGGATCAGCTGCACACTAACAAAGCAGATAAGCAGCAGAGGACACCTCTACACAGATGTTGCAAACACTCCAGTTTGAGAGCTATACAGATGGTAACAGTGCACAGCATTACATAATTTGGACACACTCTGGTCATGGTTCTTCTATCACATCAAATAAGCCTGAGGTAACACAACTCAACATGCCAGAATGGGTGCTGCACTATGCACAAGAAATCTATAAAAGCATCTAGTGGAAAAGACACATGACATTTCCTAAGAACATGCAGCACCAAGTGAAGTAAAGAGAATTGTTCCTTAATTTTTTTTTCAAATTGATGCAACAGTAAGCATTTTGCAGTGGTATTGTTAACCCCTATGATGAGAACTCAACCCTAACTGAACAGCTTCCTTAGTTGGCTTTTGCAACTTCTGCAACTGGTTCACAGTTCTTGAACCTCTGTAACCACAGGCTGAAAATATCTTCTCAAAGTTTATCAATTACGAAAGCAATGTCCTGCTTAAAAATTGCTGTGCTTGAAGTAACCTATGTATACTTCATACTCTCATGAGACACATGACTGGAAATGAAACAGAGGGTTGTAGAAGGTAGGAGCTGGTTGCAGAAAACAGAAAAAACCTGGTACATATCCTCACAGTGCTCTTCACACTTCTACCCAGCACAACAAATCTAACTGCTCCCTTTATATATCCTTTAATCCAGTCTAAGTTTCAGCTTCTCCCAACCTGTAAGATACAAACTTTGGTAACAGTCAAATACCAGGATTAAAGTTCAACAGACCTGCACCCTGTTTGAGAAGCTCCGCAGCTGAGTTTGCAGCAGTTTGTGGAGAATTTTCTGCTATCTCCTCCAAGGGATCTGCAAACAGAAAACACTGTCCATGTCTTGTATGGACTTAAATCAACAAATCAAAGTCCACAGTCACGTATGAGCTTAGCACTCTTAACTGTGATCTCATATGCTGGACAGCTCTTAGCCAGAAACATGAAACCGCCTTTTATCTGCAATTATAATCATCTATGTAGGTTTTGTGCTGCATCTGGTTTTTTTTGCCTCGAGCACTGCAAGCAGAATGCTTAACTTTTATTTCCTGACAATCAAAGACGTAACACAGGCATACACTGGAGGGACTCATATGATGACACATTAAGACAATACTTACACCTATATTCCCTTACTACAGCCTGAAAATATCTTGAATAGTGTGATTTTAAGGGTATAATTTCATTTATATAACTTACAGTAATTTATACAGACTTTGTGTTACCATGATGAAATCAATTAATTATATTTTGATTCAGAGGATGACAACAAAACCTTCCTCTTAAGTCCAAAAAACCCATGTGAACCATTAAGACAGCACTGGAACATTTGCCTACCAGCTGCTTGTTAAAAGTAGTAAGAAAACTGTCCACCAACATGTTATTTCAAGTATATAAATGCATGTACAAAGATTTCACTTACTGCTGCATTTAGCATGAGGCATGCCATCTTGCAATATAATCAAATGAGGAAGAGAGCCATAATACAGTTTGTGACATTATTCATATGGTTAGAGTTACAGTTATCCAAACATTTTAAATACTCCAGGCACTGTATCCTGTCATTAACTACAGAAGATCATCATGATCAAATAGGATTAAAAAATAAAACCAAAATAAAATTTCACTGTGCTATGTTTATTCAAGACAAGGCAAATGTTCCAGACCTGTACCTCTGGAAGAAAAGATTAAGTTTTCCATCTTAAGTGAGGCTGATAAAGAGAACAAGCCAACCTCCACACTGTTTGACCATATAAATGCATGAGATTTCTTGCCACACCCACCGCAGCACATTTTTGTGCTAATGGTTTAACTGATGTATTCACATAAATCAAATGCTACTTTTGTACATTAACATATGGTCTGTAACCAATATTTAAAGCGTTCAAAAAACCCTTTAAAGTCATAAACCGTAAGAACATTTAATATTTCAATAATGTGTCTGGGCAGATGTGGGAGAATATAAGACAACTAAATTACTGGACAAGTATGAGCATTTTGTTTTTGTCTTAGAGTGGTTTATGAAATCAGTATAAACAAAATTAGCATCATAATCTCATGAAGCAACATAGGCTTTTTGATCATTTACTAGAACAATATTTGAACCTCTGCAAGTTGTTACACTCTTCTTGCCAGTGTCGCACTCAGGGCACCATCTACTCTTTATTTACTTGTCCTTTTGCTATCCAGATCTGATTGAGTGGTTAAACCTAACCATACATTTGCATAGTGTCATGTCTAAGAAGTACATTTGTCTTCCCACATGGTAAATTACTGCATGGATTTCCATGATGAATATATGTTTATGACTGGAATATCACAGTACCAGTATGCTCACAACCACACTTCCGATAAGTCATCACCAATACTGAAGACAACACCACAGCTTCCTCCTTCGTGCGTTTTTGCTTAGATCTCAACTTGTGACACATTCAAGTGCCTTCAGACACTGACACTTTGAAGCAAAACTTGGCTGGGAATATCTCTTCTGTACTTCAACAAGCATACCTCTGTCTGGGATGAGGAGTTTGCAGGGCAATGCCAGTGGAGTGATGGAATGCTGATACACTAGAGCTGTCAAACTCCCTGTGGTCAGATAAGTAACAAGACACGCACAGTTAACTTGGTAGACAACAACAATGTTTAAGTTATGTTTGCTCTCAAGTATTTTATAGACTAAGGACCCCCTCTGTTTCCCTTTAAAAATCTCTTGGGACCTAAGCCAATATCTTTGTGAACTTACTAACCACGATCATATGTTCCCTTTCCCTCTTATTTACACTGCTTAGATCCTAACCTAAGCATCTGTGCTTCAAATGGAGAAAGCACAAAAATGACAGAATCAGTAATATACAGAAGTCAGTAAATTCTTTTCAACGCTCTTAGCTTCTGCTACATTAAATGTAGTAAATTCTTATGAGGGTGGTTAAGAGTACATAAGGGTGCTTGTGCTACATGATGAGGTAAAAAAAGCAAGTTCTACCTCTTAGCCACCTAGTCTTCATCATCGAGTGTACTGTCTACATACACCTCTATTTTGTAATACTCAAAGTATAAAAGATAGTCCAGGTAAAACTTCTTCCATTCAATGCAGCAGTGATGTATGTAGCATTCTCTATTAAATGATTATTTCTTTTCTATTCAAAGTCACTCTTGCAACTTGGTCTTGGCTTAACTGAAGTAATTCAGTATTAGTTACCTTTGATATTAGCATGTGACACTGCAAGGAGTGAAAGGAAGGTGTAGTATTCATCAGCCTGTTTGTACAAAAAGCCATCCTTCAATCCCATTTACTAACAAGCAGCAAACATTATAACCACGTGCTGGAGAAAAATCCCAGTTAGACCAAAACCAACCTCATCTTTACAATGCATCAAAAATTTCTTTGAAACACAAAGATGACCCAATTCTACAAGGGTCTTACAGAAATTGAAAGATGCTACTACTAGTCCTTCACTATCTCACCCATAAACATGTGTAAGAGTGCCTGTTCGCTTACTTTGTGAATCAGTTTTGAGCCTGTGTCCTGGATTACAATGTGGGGTGTAACCAAGCTATGTATTCTACTCCATCTATACAATTCTTGATGGAGTGTTAACAGCGTGTTGTTTTTAACAGCTGCCCAGTGTGCACCCAACCCTTCAGACTACAAGACGGGTGTTAGATAAGTGAAAAGAGGCAAACCCTCCAAGGTAAGGTTTCCTGGTCTTCACAATTAAATCAGGCATGGTAAATACATCTATCCTGAGGGGGTCGTCTCTGCTCAGGGACCATCGTGGACTCAGTGGCCCTAGCAAGAATGGATGACTGCAATGACTCAAGAGTGTTACATCATTCCATTGTGAAATTGTAACTCTGACCTGCTCTCAAGGTATGTGTGGGGTTCATCTCTCACAGTGGTTTATTTTCAAACCAGCACAGGCTGTACACACTGAAAGACTAGGCGATGTTGCAACTAAATGACTAGTAGAGCTACATAGGTGCCTAAACAGGTACTTCAAGATTGAGGTAGGAATGGACTAACAATTCTCATTTAAGGTAAGTCTCATACTAAACACTGATAAACTTCAATCCACCTTTATTTTAAACACAACTTTAATTTCACAGCTCTTAAATGGTAGATGTCCCTTTCACAAGTGTATGTGACAATGCCTGTAACAGGGGGTGAGAGGGCTGCAGGATGACCTCTGGGTGGAGTTCAGGGGGGTTTTTCATGCTAAACAGAGCCCATTCCAGCAGACCCACTGCAGGGCAGCTATGGAAAAAAGGCTGGGTGAGACACAGCAGAGGGAATGTCATGCAGAGAGGAGGAGGAAGAGAAGGACATGCTCTGGGTATCCAAGTTGCCATCGCCCACCCTGTAGCCTCTGGAGGACCTCACACTGGAACAGATGGGACATTTTCCGTGGTTGACAGAGAGCACATGCTGAAACAGATTTTTTTTCCCCACAAGATGGCAGCCTACAGGAAAAGCCCACATCCCAGGAAGGAAAAACTGGGAGAGGGATGAAGCAGCAGTGGAATTGCTCTGTAATAACCATATGCCCTCACACCCACTGCAGTGGGGTGTGAGGAGTCTGAGAGGAAGCAGTGAAACTGAACTTGGAAAAAGGGAAGGAAAAGTGTTAATACTTGTCTTTGTTCCTCATCTTAAGGAAACTTCCCTGTATGACCATCCAGTAGCCATTCTGGCAGGCACTCTCGCACCACCTGAGCTGGTACTCAAAGCCCCTTCACAACTACACGTCCCACACTTACAGTCATATGTTTTCTCACAAGCTCAACCCCAGGTTTCCCTTAGCAGAGTCTCAAGACTTCCAGACCATTAAAATAATTTTAATTTTGGTGCAACAACTTAAAATAACAACTCAAACTGGGTGCCTCCGAGGAGAGATACCCTTACAACCAAAAGGCAGGAAAGTCTGAGGGGGTTGGCTGCTGCTGCACCTTGAGTGTCTGGTCATCTGGCCACAGAGGTCCCTGGGCCCTTTGTTATGCAAAGGGTCAGCAGGTCATGGCCTCCTGCCTGGGACGCCTATAGCTCAATCTGCAGTTTGCACTTCCAGCTTGCAAACCCAGCTACCTTCACTAAATGTATCCCTCAGCATCTGACTACCTGAATATTTATTTAAATTCGAAAAACATTAAAATAATTTTCCCCAAGTTGAGTTTCTTTTGCCCTGTAACTCGTTAGCAACTCCCTGTTTTCATCTCAACTCATAATCTTCTCCATCCTATTTTCCCCTCCAACCCCAAATGAGTGGAAAGCAAATGAGTGAATAGCTAGGTAGTTCTTTGGCTGTTTGCCATTACAAGTATTGTACTTCCATCATATTACATTAAATAATGTACTGACAGCATAATGTACTTTGTGAATATCTCACTCTGGTGTCATTTTTAACCACCTAATATGCAGCATAAATATATCAGAGGACAAAAGGTCCTGAATCAGTTAGGATGATAAGAGTGATTTAGCTCAGCTTTCTGCAGCAACATTGGTAGTGGTAGACAAGCTTGACTGTTTGAAGCTTGGTAACGCACATCTATGCTAGAGTGCCCTGCACATCTGCTTAAGGTAAATGTGTAAAAGGCTCCTGGAACCTTGGAATGGGTTCCTACAGAAGTCATCAGGACTCAAACAGAGTAGTCTCTCATTTGTATTCCATCCAAGTCAGCTCTGGCAAATGCCAACTGTTTCCATCTTCTCAGTGCCTGTGATGAACAGTACTTACCAAAATATGGTTCATTCGGGCATCCTTTCAAGCGTACCCCCTTCTGAGTACATTCAATCAGAAAATGCCTTACAAGTTCATTTGACAAATTTCCAACTGCATTGAAAAAGAAAGCTCATGAAAAGAAGCAATGAACAGACAACTCTCACAAACTAGGTCTTTAAAAAGCAGTTTTTCCACATTACTACCTAATGCTTCACATATAAAATGCAAAGAATACAATTAGACCCACTCTGCAAGTTACAAGATGTATTTAAAAGGTCAATTTTCAAAAAACAAACAAGCAAACAGCTCACAGCCAGAGGAAATGGTTTTATTCTTAAGTGACTGACATCCAAAAACACACTGCTGTCCAAAAACGTCCAAATATGGTCCCAGCTACAGACAGGAACAGAAATTTGGAAAATCAATGGTTAGAAATTTTGATGCACTTGCCCATTAAAAGAACTTGTATTCAAAGTGACAAGAAGAAAAGTATGAAAAAATATTCCCATTTCCAGTGACACTTCTGTTCACAGAAGTTCCCCAGATTAAAAGAAGAGTAGATTTAGCTACGTAAAGGTAATGATGGCAATTCTCTCAGTGCATTTTTACGTTTCCAAATGCCTGCAGTTTTATGATAAGTCTCTGCTTCTGAAAACAAACATTTACATGAAGCATTAAGGTTTCCCTAGATTTTAAGTCAGTTTTAATCTCAGGAATCTAAGACAAACCAAAATTGTAGA
Organism: Irena cyanogastra; assembly: GCA_013397155.1. Taxonomy (NCBI): domain Eukaryota; kingdom Metazoa; phylum Chordata; class Aves; order Passeriformes; family Irenidae; genus Irena; species Irena cyanogastra. Next base: position 172,944 of record VWZV01015332.1, on the reverse strand, counting down.
GTTGGATGAAAAGCGGAGATTCAAAGTCCAAGAGGTATGTAAAAATTCACTTGAGATTTAACATTCTTTTAAACATATATATATGCAGACATACAATTAAGATAAGTATTTCTTGGAAGATGGATTCATAATATTTCATATCTGACTACAAAACTAATCCTTCTCCAAATAGTTAAAAGGCTATTTCATACCAACAGGACAAAGCTATCAAACCATTCAAACCTTAACAAAAGAGCTACAAACAGGTGCTCCCTTTCATCTATCAGGAAACATCTCAAGGGTTGACTTTCAGGCTAATACAGATGAATGCATTAATAGGGACAGCAGAAACTTCTATGCAAGCAAATATTGCACTGACTGCTTTTTCAAACATTTTACTGTTTGCTGTTATGCTCTCACCAAATCAAAAATAAATGTCTACAAGGTATGTGGGGAGGGGAAGCCTGAACAAGAAACACTACAGGAAACAGAACCAATCTGTGCCTTCTGGGATTAAACAGTGGAAACCAAAAAAGCTAAGTATCATGAAGTGAGAAATGGAAGAATGCTAGTCTTACTACTACTAACATGAACTGTCTCAAAGGCTGGCAGACTTTGAGGTTTCATCTTCCAGGACTTCACCAAAGATTATAAGAAAAGACTATTAAAAACACCTCCAAGCCACTTTCAATTTGCCTCCTAGTTGTTGCTATCACCATACCAGTACACCTACAATGAGTTCATTAAACAAGTTATTGGAGTGGTTCTGCTGATGTTTATTGGAAACAAAAAGGACTACATGTCAAATTGTTATTAAAAATTGTTTCAAGACACCAGATTAAAACAGATTCAAAGTGTTACTGCAATAGAGGTGAACTGCTAACCTTGCCGCAGAATAAGCAAATCCAAACCAACAGCCAAACAAAAACCAAGACAAAACAGCCAAAACCATACTTCGACAAAAACAGCACTAAGAATAAATGCTTTCCTGTACTCTTAGTTGCCTACCTCATCAGTCATTATGTACTAATGAAACATAATAAGCTTTGTAAAAGAAAAACAGCAGCAATAAAAACCACTCCACTAACCTTGCAGTAGTACAAATGGAACCAAGAACACTACAGATATTGGCTGCTGAGTTTCCATATACCAATTAATGATTTCTGCATGTTCTTCTCATTTTATGTTTCACAACCATCAGGCTTGAGTTATATATGGAGGCACTGGAGCTGACAGAGTAGATATATAAATCACCAGCTCTTTTAAACAATTATCCTTAGGAATCTCTTCATATCTGAAATAGAACTATCTCAAAACAGAACTTTGGGATCAAAAATATTCAGCCCTCCAGCTGAGTGAAAATTTTACATTGTAGCCTGTGAATCAAATACAAACTTCTGATTGCTAGGGAAGAACTGAGATCTCATTGCTGAGATGACACTGATTTTTATTAGGTTGATGAGGTACAACACACGCATAGCCACAACACAAGTCATAGTGAAATCATATAGTACAACATCGTATCCAGTCTCATTTAACAACACATCAAATGTAACCTGCAATTCAAGTTGCACTTACGAGAAGAGGGGAAGATTCCAACAGATTGCTACCCACCAATAAGGACTACCTAATGTGTATAGCTTTTTAAATAACTTATAGAAGTACCTTTCTTTAACTGTAGCACAGAAGGAGGTGGTGTGGCAACTTTCATTGCTAGACCATAGGCTCCCCGGAAAGAATGACTGTCTCGAACAATGAAAGACCCAGGTTCCTTTTCCTTGAGAACAGCAATGGCTGCAAGGGATTCCACAAAATAGAGAGAAAAACAGTTCAAGAACAATGCACACACTCAAAAAGTACAGAAATACAAATGTATAATGAATAGAACACCAGAAGAAGTAAGATCTTTTTCTCTATCCCCACTGCTGTACAACAAAACAGAATCAAGCATATCTGGGGGACCTAAGCAGAAACACCTTGTCCAAATCTCATGGATACTTATTTTAAAAGAAGCCTGAAGTACAGAACCCTGATTTCTACTGGTTTTTAAACTAAGATGAGTGCTCAGGTCCCACCAAAATTCCTACAACCAGTGCAAGAGCAGTCTACTTCTGCTTAGATTTTGTCAATCTGTTAAAAGACTGCAAAGCTCTCCATAATTCCCACACTGACTAGACAGCACTATTTTTCACTTCCTCTTCAGCCTCAACAGGCAGAACAGATTCATTTTGATCCACCACCAAGTTTTTGTCCCTGCAAAGCCACCTTACTGCCTTAGGAGTTTTAAAGCAAAGAAAGGAATGTAAGTGTTTATTTTGCTCTTTGAAGTATTTTTCATCTGTATTTTGGGATCTCTTCTGAAAGTGCAGTATGAAGTCCTCTCCAAAAGAAAACACTTGCAGGGAAATTGCTGCTGCTTTGCACAAGTCAGTTGCAGACTTTGAGATCTAGTAGCTGAAAATTTTAAACTTACTTTGAAAACAGACAAAAAGTCAATCTAATGACTGATCTTAATAAAATCATCGTACTTTGCTTTCTTTTCTCCTCTATACACGTTTTAGAAATACTTGTGCATAGCAGTATACTTTGTTTCTAGAATTTCCAACTATCAGCATGCCTTCAGAGAAACCCTAGAAATAGCCCAAATTTGACGCTGGAACTCCTTAATTGACTGTTCACACAGAACATGGATACGGGGCATGGATATTATGCATACGGGGCACAAAGGCATATTTTGCAAGGCCTGAGCGATATGTTTACAAAGCAAAGGTTATTTTCATGAAAAAAGGGGAAGTAAAAAAAAATTAGGAAAATGCAGACATAATTATCTCTTCTGTCAAAGCGAGTAAAGCAAACATGTATGCATTCTATTCTCTTCATCTGTCAGATGGCAAAGGAAAGAACCTTTTTTCACAAAAATATGTCCTGTTTGGAGAGGATAAGGGTGAATACACAAACCCCTGCACTTAAGCAGTACATAACACTTGTAAATACAAAGGGATACAGTAATAATTTGTCACAGAAGCAGTCTATTAAGCACAGGGAAAAGAGATCAAATGCTCCCCTCATCAGCATGAATACCTTAAAACATTTTTTAAAAGAAGTTTTACTTCAAGGATGAAAAGAGGCATATTAAAAGGTTGGGAAGACTGTTGTTTCATTTGTTCAAGCAGTTAGGTTTAAAATTGCTTTATATCTACTTCCCTGTCTGGACATATATCACGTCAGGTATTTTTCTGCACATTTAAAGACTCAGTTCTCATTATGGGTGGTGAGTAGATAAGGTGAAGGGGACTGGAGTGAAATGACCAGCAAAGCATCATCCAAAAATGAATTAATGTTCTGTTTGCTATGATCTTTATTCCCCTGGCATCGTATTTACCAGTACAAAAGAACATCCTCATCATCTGAGAATCTAATAACTAGACAGACATAGCAATTAATCATTTGCCAATAGCTGAAGTTCACACTATTTTGGTTTAGTATGAATATCCTTCTCAATGCAGAACTAGTTAGTAATTTTTCCTTTTTGACAATCACATTTTAAAAAAATCTCAGTTTAAAATCCTGCCTCATCTCATTAATCATAATTCACTACAGCTGACTATTACAGTATAAACACAAGCACAGTCAGACCAATTGCATTTAGAAAGCACTGTCAGAAACAGAAATGTTATAGTTTCATGGCTGAAACACGGTTATAAAGGACTTTTGCCCATTATAGCAAAAGTGTGTAATGAAGCTGCAGCACCGAATCTGCAGCACCAAAGCACGCCCCACCCTGAATGGACCTCCTGACTGAATCCCTTAACTGTGAGTTAAGCCACCTAAAAGAACTTGAGGTAAGATAGAAGTGACACTGTTTTTTAATCATCTCAGGTTTGAGAAGAAATGGATAAGGCTGCAGGAGAAGGATGCACTCATAGGAGGGCCAAGCTAGCAGCTGTCCTGAAAATCATCCCAATCTGACTTCAGGGTGGAGGCCATAGCCCACAGGCTTATCTGCAGCCAGGTTTGCACAGACTCCTACCGAGCCAAGGGGGGAGGAGGAGAGTTTTGGGTATATGTCACGACTTCTGGTCAGAGGCAGTGAACATCCACCCTCCATTACAGAAACTGGCTCAGCAGTAAAACCCACCACCCCAGGAAAGCCACATCCACAGGACACTCACATGAGGGGCAGCTGAGGTAGCATCATAATCCAAAAAAGACCCCTAAAGCACTCCCCAGACTCATTCCTGAGGCCTGGCACCACAGCACGACACATGATGCAAAGTGCTGTAACTGGTCCAGAGTCTTGCAAGAGAGAATATCAAACCAGTCCCCCTTCAGGGGAGGTACCTGGGCATTCCCACCTGGCCCAACTTGCATCAATCTTGGGACTCACAGAGGGGTGATATATTTCTACTTAATCTGTTCCTGTCACTCTTCTTATCCCCCCACACCTCTTTTTCTATTTCTTTCTCTTTCTCTCTCATTTACTATTAAATAAAATATATCAATTTTTTGGTATCAACATTTAACCTTGTTCGGTTTTAGTCTCATTTCACGGAATATTTAAACCTGAAGTTTCTATCTGGAATCCACAGAGAGTTCACTTTGCTCCTCTATGATTAGTGGATTGTAACAAGCACCCAGCATGCTTATATACATGCTGTTGTAGGGACAGCGTCTAAGTTCATAGAATCATGGAAGAATGGCCTGGATTGGAATGAACCTTTAAGATCAATGCTCCTGCCATGAACAAAGACAACTTTCATTAGGCCAGAGCCACATCCAGCCTGGTCTTGAACATTTCCATGGATGGAGGGCATCCATAGCTGCTCTGAGCAGTCTCTTCCAGTGTCTCATGACCCTCACTGTAAAGAATTTTTTTCTAATATTTAATCTAAACCTACTTTCAGTTTGAAACCATTTCAGCCTGCCCTGTCACCACTACACATTCTTCTAAAAAGTCCCTCTCCGTCTTTCTTGTAGGCTCCTCTTGGGTACTGGAAGACTGCAATTAGGTCACTCTGAAGCTTTTCCTTCTCCAGACTGAACAATCTCAATTCTCTCAGCCTTTCCTCATAGGAAACATGCTCCATCCCTCTCATCAACTTGGTGGCCCTCTTCTGTACTCGCCCCTACAGTCTGTCTATGTCTCTCCTGTACACCAGACACAGCACTCCAGGTGCTCATAAATATTAATTTTCACACAGGTAATAAAAGCTTTCCTCAGTTCACTGAATAATACATTGGCACATACAAGTAGTGTATCTGCATCCTACATCATGAAGATGTTGTTCCATGGCAGTGATCTTTAAGAAATAATGTATGTTGCTCAACATTGAAATTCAGGCTACAAAATGGTGGGTGAGGATGCCTTTGTGGTGACCTAGCTAATTATTTATTCTGAGATCATGTCAGAACAGCACACTTATACTCAAAAGGTTTCAGAGAGGACACAGCTGTTTGGTATTGTTTCATACGTATCTGCCATTCGAAAACCCAAAGCTTCACAACAAAGACCATTTTCAGCAGCTACCACAGGTAAATCTGTATTAGTTCATAGTTAGTTCAGTTAGGCTAATAATTTGTGTGATGAACTGAATATTTTTCAGGACTATTTGACTGCCCTCCACACTCAAATTCAGCCTTTCAACAAAAGAAACTAAGAGGGGTTGTCTGTGGCTCTTCTAGGTTTTATATTTCTTTTAGAGACCAGGTATGCATCTAAAATTGAGACTTCACCAACTAGCTTTTCTATGAACAAATATGTCAAAATATGTATCAATTGATATACCTTGTTCTCTTGAAATATCTGGTTTATACCAGAACCTGGATGTGTCCTGAACAAATTTTACAGTCACATGTTTATCAGCTGTGTTTTCTGTGAAATAAAAGGGAAAAAAGTCAACAATTTTTTTAAATACAGAAGTGTTTTCACTTTTCTTTCCAACTTCCAATCACCATGATTACTCAAAAAACTCATCATTAGGACAGTTTAGAGAAACTGAGCTGTTTTAGAACCAGCAAATATAATAGCATACATTAAGATCCTGAAAGCAAGTTCGATGTTTCATTTTGCAAAATCCGTAAAATATTAAAAACTTTTAGTTAAAAGCTGCATTAAATACAAACTTCTCAACGGGGCCCAATGAACACACATGTATATTTTTAACTTTTCTTGGCACAACTCTAAAAGGTGCAGAGAGAAGCCAGCCCTTTTTAAAAGAAATTGGACTCAACACTGTAGTCTGACAGCTGAAAAGGTAGGCTGCCCAATGTCTGACTTCTGGGAAGCAGAGGAAGAGATCTGAAGCCTTGTTACCTGAATAATGCATCCAAAGACAGTGAACTGGCACCATTTATTGCAAAGTTCAAGTCCTCTGTGCATTTTCATTCTGCTACTTTTTTTTTTACCTCTCCACGTTTAAAACTCCTACAATTCTTTTGATAACCTCATATAAAATCTAATGTATTTTGCATTTCTCTGATACAGAACCTACCTGGCACTGGGAAAGAGCTTAACATTTTTGAGAAATCTGGGAGGACATTTGGGAAGGGAATGCTGATTGTGCTTCCACTGTGAGGGCTAGAAAAGCCACTTGAAGAAGGTGACACAGAGGCAAAGGAACGTTCTCCTTCAGAGGACCTCTTCTTCTCTGGAAGAGGCGGCTGAGCATGTACGTTCCCTTCATGGTGATGCAGAACTGCACTGTTCTGGCTGTTGTGTCCAGAGGCCACTGTAAGAAAGTTCTGTGTCAAAAAGTCATTGTCATCAGTACTTGCCACTGATGAGCTCATCATTTTAGATGTGCTAACACTGGCTATGCAAGTAGCTTGTGTCTCCTCTTGCGGGGAGCTACTGTCCCTGGTACCCATGCTGTAGCTCAGGTAGGCATGGGCACTGCTGCTGATACCATGTTCTTGGTGTGGCTCTGCTGGTGAACTCTCCAGGTTGCTCTGGGTGACAACTTGCATTCCTGGAGTTTGGAAATGAGACAGGAGAGAGACATCTTGCACAGCACTTGAAAATTCAGAGCACACAAGGTAGCCTCCTGGCTGTCTGGTGTTTCCCATTGAAAACTGGGTTGACAGGGAAGCTTTAGAGCTGTTTTCAAGCCAAGGATATTCTACTGCAGAAGAGCTGTCCAAAAAAAAAGCCAAAAGTTAAACACAAAATAAAACACCACCCACATCATTCCCTTAAAATGTTACTGTACAGCCTATACTTCAGTGGTCATTGAAAGCAATGAAACATCACATTCGGGACAAAAATCTCAGGGTGCACTTTGAAAACACGCTGGACCACGTAATGCAGCTGGATCAAGGGATTCCAGCCTTACCCTGACCAGTAACTTCTTCAATGTACATCATTATGCTCTGTCTTATCTCACCCTCCACCTAGCCATGTTGATGGGATAGTTTCTGAGTCTGCACTGTAAACCAGTCCATGAAATTAATGACAGCTGAAAATACTTCTCCTTCTCCCTGTTTGAGGGGGTTAGTTTTAATATGAATCAGCTTATTGAGGCAGCGTTGCGTCACATACAGTGGTCCTGATGAGCTGAAGTGCTACCTGAAAAACAGCAATAGGAAGCAACAATTTCTTATGTCAAAGTTGCATAGAGGTAGACACGTTTATGGAAGAAACATGACACGGCCATACCAGTTCTTACATGCAGAGTGTCTTATGCTCACCAGAATAAAAATGAAAATGAATGGGCTGAGGAGGTGGTTATGCACCATCACGTAACAAATCAGTAACTATGATAATGGTAAGAATACAGTTCACAAGGAATAACTTGCAGACCAGACCTATTTCAATACAATTTATATTTTAAGAAAAGAAAGAAGGCAGGTCCAATGGTTAATTTATTTGACAGTGGAAAAATTCTGATTTATAGAATTAAATATTTCAACAGTAAGCATTCTGTTTTTCTGGGTAGCAATTCTACTTGTTCAAGTAAAAAATAAAAAAAATGTCCTTCCAAACAAGAGAAACTAAGCTTCTGATGAAATCATTTGATACAAGTTTAAGTTGTCTCCTTGCTTCTAAAAATGAAATGCCCTTAGGCTGTAGCTGGAAAATATTACTAATATTACCAAATCCAGAGAGAACAAACTCATTGTGAAATGCAAAGGGAAAAATCTGACATAAGATATATATCTAAAAAGAAAGCATTTTTAATTAAAAGGGAGTTGTGGAAACGAATGTCAGTAGACTTAAACAGCTCAAATTAGAAAGGCAATTAAAGAAATGGAAGGTAAGCAAATTGAAGAAGACATTCCTGCAAGAAAAAAACTTCTAGAGCTGTAGCTATCTTCTAGGCGAAATAAAAAAACTATAGAAAAAATATTTAGAAAAAAGGGAACAAAATTTTCTAGATAAAGTCTGAGGTAGGAATGTAAACTTGATAATGATTGAATTGCCTGATAAGCTTTTAATACATATCCACTTGTAATTGTTACACTTCCTCCTCTGCAGCAAATACCAACATATTTTGTTCTGTCTTAAGGTTCACATTCGTAATCACAAAACTAAAACATTCTTTCACAGTCTCAGTACTGATTGAAAATGAAACCAATTCGATTGGAAGTTAAATAAAAGATAAATAGGTAATGACAAACTTGAAGTACTCACTGATACTCTGACACTCCAACCAGAAGTATTCCCAAATACTATTGTTAAAAAGGAGCCAAATAGCCAAAAAGAAGAATAGGATTATTAGCCAGAAAGGAATGTTTTTGCAGAGTGACAGAGAAGGTAACTTCTTCAGGTGTAATGTACCACCTTGTCTATTGAGTAAATCTAGCACACAGCTAATGACTGATCATGCATTGTTACAGTCTTCTGAACATTCTAACAGTAACTATGGACTCCTTGTTTGTTTGTCATTTCTTGCCATTTCTTAGCTTATGCTGTAAGCTCCTTTGGACAACAACTACTTTGTAAATTTATACTCTTCACGCTATTGTCCAGAGCCCTACATGTTTACCACAATATAATTGTAAAATAATAAAATTTCTAAGCCTGCTGTTCAGTTGAAAGGTAATCACCTATACACTACCAAAGCAAACATACTGACATTTTACTGACTAAAAACATATGTCTGCAGTGACAAGAGTGCTCCCTTTCTCTCCTATACAACTTATTCCAATGCAAACTTTCATGACACAGCTTTAAGTTAAACATCAGAGAAGCCAGTTAAGCACACAGAAAAATATACACGAGCTTGTGCCAGCATAAGTAACATAACTGAGCTATAAAATTCTATTTTTGTCTTCCCACTTATCTTCAAAGCTAATTCTGTCCCTCACATAAAAGTAACACCTGTGTATGTGTTAAAATCCAGCCGACAGACAACATCAACATTAAATGTCACAACTCACCTCAAAGTTATCGGAATATGGTCTGCAGTGAAGATGCAAGCATAACGTCATGGCTGGGAACTATCATTATGAGAACTAAACAATAATGTCGGAGAATCTTTTCCTACCTTTCTGCCCCTGGGATAGGACTGCTACTTGCAACAGTACATGAAGATGCAAAACAGTGCTGAAAGGAGGGATCAGTCTGCATGTTGGCCCTCAGCAAAGAAGAGTTAGTGCCTACGGTGCCGTCAGACATCACCACAGAGAAGTCAATGGCTTCTGTGTAACTTTGAGATTCTGCAGCAAAGAAAACAAAGTAAATGCAAACTTAAAAACAACATGCATTTTTATGAACCTTGTACTGGAAAAAAGTGTTCATAAAATAGTTTGGTTTTCTCTTAATAAGATTATAAAAAGATTTTTTGTTTGCGCAGTAAATATTATTTCACAAAATTATGTTGATTGCTGAAAACATCCAGCAGGTCAAATAGCAGAGGGAATAGAGATTACAGAATTGCTACACTCCAACTGTTTGATCAGTTCTCTAGAATACCTTCTCTAGCCCTAAAGATGAGAATGGACCGTTTGTTCCAAGATGTTTTGCCTTTGGTCACAAAGACACCATCACTGGAGTGAAGCACCTTTAACAGGAGCAGAGGCTGAGTCCCAGACAGCTGAGACTGTACGGCCTGGAGAAAAGAAAGCTCAGGGGTATATTATCACTGTGTATATAAACCTGATGAGAAGACATGAAGGTGCCTTCTGGTCACAAGATGAGAAAAGGACACAACTGGGGTTGAAAGTTTAGCAGCACAGAGCAGCAAACGGTTTACCTCTTGTGCTGGCTTTGGCCAGGGTGAAGTTAACTTTCTTTGCAGTGGCTGGTATGTGGCTGTTCTGGATTTGTGCTTAACACAGTAACGATAATACAGAGATATTTTTATTATTGCTGAGCAGGGCTTTCATTGAGCAAAGGCCTTTTCTGCTTTTCATACTGCCACACTGGAAAGGCAGTTGGAGGTGACTGAGAGGCTGGGAGGAAACACAGCCAGGACAGGTAACCCCAACTGACCAGAGGGATATTCCAGACCACATGACATCATAGTCAGTATGCAAAGTGGGAGGAGGAAGAAGGAAGGGGAGGACGTTTGGAGTGATGGTGTTTGTCTTGCGAAGTGACCATTACATGTGATGGGCTCTGCTCTCCTGGGGAGGGCTGAACATCTGGCTGCCCATGGGAAGAAGTAATTACTTGTTTTGTTTTGCTTTTGTGCATCAGGCATTTGCTTTCCCTCTTAAGCTGTCTTCATATCATGAGTTTTCCATCTTTTACCCTTCCAATTCTCTCTCCAATTCTAGAGGTTGGAGAGTGCATTTGGCTTGGCTGCTGACTGGGCTTAAACAATGACACCTGTGCAGCTACAATTTTCAGGTGTGACTTCGTCCACACCACACAGACAAAGAAGCAAAAGAACTGTAACCTTTCTTTTTTAATAGCCTGCAAACAGCACCAGAGTAACTGGTTTCTAAACTGACTGAAATATGAAATATGTTCTACTTAATTATACTGGATATAAATACTATAGGATATAGTTAAATGCATTTAGATGAGGAATAATGTGGATGCTATTACTGCAGAGCTTTATACAGAACAGTTTCACCTCATTTTTCAGAGGTACACTTAAATAACCAGTCAAGCTCTGATAGGGATTACATTTAATTATTCTGTATTAGTATTAAAAAGTCAACACCTAGTCACATAGGTCCAGACTCAACCACACTGTTTTCCATTGCAGAAGACTATAATACTACAAATGCCCATGCATCTGAATAGCTTAATTCACCTGAACAGAGTCCTACTGACCTCAACACTGGCAGGACTGAAACGCAATAAGACAATCACAGATGAAACAATTTCTAATTACTGTCTCTTGAGTTGATACACTTCCAAAGAATCAGGGAGGGGAAAAAAAGACCCCAAAACCAAGGAAGTCAGGGAACAATTCCACTCCTACAAAGAGTTAAGACGACACTAACCCATCTTTTCCATGAGCAAATCTTCCTAATGCAAAAAGCCACTGAAAATAAGTCAAAATGAATATTGTTTTCCCTTCAATACATGGCAGAGCTTGGTTCATTACTTGAATGAGGAGTAAGCAAGGTACTTAAAAGATATGTCTGAGACAAGAAATTCTGCAAGTTAGTGCCCTGACTATAAACTATGTGAATTCATCACCTAGTACACACTGTACAGAGCAAACATTTAATTGGACGAGGGAAACAGAAAACTGCCTTTTAACAGAAACCGTCTTTTAACTACATCATTACTTTATTCATAACAGCCATAGAAGTGAACTTTAAGGAAATACTGCAGAAATATTTAGTGTGGAAGAGCTACAGAAATCTGAATCAGTATTTACCAGATCAGCTACATTACAGTCATCTTTATACTGGTGCAAATAACAGTCAGAAAAGCTGGCTGCACAAACCCATGTTGGTCACATTCATGTATGTATGAAAACTACTAGAGCCTCCCCAGAAACACAACTTTGACAAATCTCCAGAGACCAGCATCTGACAAAGTATCTCAAGGGCAACAGGCATCTCACCTCTGCACATGAACTTGCCCAGATGCTTCCCAATTACACTGCAGGTTGAGACGATTCTGCTGCTGAAATGTGAGAGGTTAATGCATTCCCCACAGGAATGGGAATTACAATCCCAAGCTTATCTCCATATGCTTGCTTGTTTTCATGCCTCTGTGTCTGCTCTCCTGATACCAGACTATACAGGGGAGTCACTGGAATCCAGTTAACAGGAGTCTGGGAGCAAAGAGGGGAGTGGCACTCCTTCTGAAATAGCTTAAAATCTCCCACTCTAATACTACTTCAACTACGTACATAAGAGTTAATCTAACAGATTTACACAGCAAATTCCAGTCCTTCCACAGCACTTGCTTGAATAAAGGGACCAAGGCTTGATTCTTCCCCATTTCAGGCTTGGACTGTTGCTTGAGGGAAGGACCACTGTCATGCTCACAGATACACTTCACACTCCATTTTCACAGGTGTAAAATACTAAACATTGAGTGAAAAGCCACCGGCAGCCAGTAAACTGCAGAAAAAAATACAAACTCGGTGTAACTCAGGCTAGAAATAAGACTAGAAACAAGTATATCTTAAAGGAACTTCCCATGAAAGCAGCCTTGTTTTTACTTCAATTAAAAACAAACTAGCAGGACATTTCTGCTACGTCCTCTCATTGTCTGATACAGAGTTCACTGGTCAACTGTTAACCCTTTATCTCACAGAATCAATAATTCTGCGATTTCATAGCTTCTACAGAATTAACTAGCCTGGCACATTTGAACAGAAAGCAAAGCATCAATGCTTCTTGGTTCACGCCCCTACCATGCCATTTATAGTTGTGAAAACGAGCTACGTAAAAGTGCAGCTACTTGCTTCAAGAAGTGACATGACAAAGCTAGGATCATTCATGTTTGTATCTCTTCATGCACACAGGTCAGATCTACGTTTGCTATCACTGATCATCAACTTTAAAGGCAGGACGTTTGAAAGGAGCTGGACTCTGCACCATATCCTACTCAAAAATGACATTAAGAAAAAAAACAATACTAATTGTGTCAACATGCAAGGCACAAAAATATCCATCTCACTCTTCTACTTGGCAGCAACAGCTAAAACCTGTAAAAGCTGCAGGCTTTTTTCAGCTGTAAGCAGAACTGCTGGGTGTGCAGATGACACAGCCATATAAAGTAAGATCTTACAGATTAACTCGTACTTTAATCTACTATACCCGCTGAAAAAAACAAGAAAAAGGAGCCTGCCCCCACACCCCCAAAAAATAATAAAAACAAAAAACCTCCACAAAACAAAACAAAAAACAACACACACACACACAAAAAAAAACCTGAAAAAGAAAAAACCCAGAGTAGCTTAGCCCACACCACTGTCCAGATTAAAGATAGGTAAAAACATTCCTTTTCTTTTTCTGCAGCAGCTGAAGGGCAAAATCACTTCAGGCCTTTAGACACAATCACCCAACAATAGCAGGGAAATAAAAGCAGTCATTTTACTACCATACCTCGTATTTTCATAGGTTCTCATGCATTTCAAACTTTGTAAACTTTTTTGCGAGAAGGTGCTAGTTAATGTGGATTGTATCAGCTCAAAAACTCAAGTTCCTCAGTTACACCTTTTGGGGAAAGGGAGCTTTAAGTCAGTATTCTGCTTCCAAAACACTGAGCTCACTACCTCACAACTATCTGAGGCTAGCATAGAAGCCGAATGGACAGAGAAAATAATACTGCTCTGAAGTAAGCCAAAGTAGTGGCCCACTTGAGCCAGTTAACCAACTAACGCTTTTCCAAGTCTATTTCTACTGTAAGATTCTTACGGGTTATCTATCTTCCCTTTCACTCCCCCTTGCTTTTCCAAACACAAAGGTGCCAAAAATAGTAAGAGAGACCAACAGTCTCTCCTGCTTTTGGCCAAAGTATTAACTTCACTGAAATTCTGACCTTTTAAACTTGTTACATTCTGCTTTCAATTTTACTAAAATACAGTGAACCAATTACTCCCTTATATGAAACCCATCAACTTTGGTTACACTGATCCTTCCTTTTCACAGAATACATGGAAATCAATAAAGGATTGTCTCGGTTTGAAAAGATAGGTGTCTGTTAAGGAAAGCAGGAGCCTCCCCTGAAGTGGGAAATATAAACCCCCTCCCTCCTAATTGTTATAATTTTGAAAATTAAGGGGCTCTCAGGCAAGGATATAGGAGCAGGAAGAACAGTTCTTTATTAGGGAAGAGGAAAATGAAATAAAATAAAATACTAAAATGAACAATACAGTACTACAAAACAACACTGACAGAGTCAGAATATGACCTGAAAGCCTGTTGGTAGCAGTCCAGCTGAAGTAGTAGCTGCAGTCCTCTGCAATGACAGATGTAGTCCTATTGTAGCAGTGATCCTGGAGAATGGTGGAGGTTTCCTCAGTGGGAAAACAGGCTGCTCCTCTGAGAAATCCAGTGGAGAAGGCTGTTTTTAGCGTCCCACATCCTCAGGACATATCCATGAAGCAGTGTGTGGCTCCTCTCCCTTGGGCAGAGCATCTCCCAATGGGATGATGGAACTTTATCAGTCATGGAATGACACTCAATGGCCCATTAACGGGAGATATTTCCCGGAGGGAGGATTGATATTGGAAGAGATAAGAAAAACTGCCTAATTATATAAAAAAACTGCCTAATTAACATAACATTAACTGTCACACCTTTAACAGATGGCAAATAGAATAAACATATTGTCTTTTAACCCATGACAAGGATGCTTAAAGTCTTGTCTTTTATAACTTCAGATACCAGGGAATGGAATAACTTAACTGTGTCTTTTGCACAGTACATGCTTTCCTACTCAAGATAAGTAGCTTCACTTCTCATTTAGAAGTACATGTCACATACCAACACGGAAACACCTGCGGTTCCCACACTTCCCAAAAACCCACCAATACCAAGCAGAGAAAATGTAACAGGATTTTTAATGTTTGTGAAGGAAAAGACAAAATTACTATTGCTAGGAGATTCTACTAATGCCTGTTTTGAATGGACCAACTTTCTTCGCAAGTAATCAGTCAGGCTGAACCTGAGGCAAGTCATTGAGACAGCGGCTCTAGCATCCAGGTGTTAACCTTTCTGGACGAGAAAAGGTGAGCTTCAGGTCAGGTCAGCCTGTACTATATGGCTTATTTTCTGAGAAAATAGGTAGACCGTTTTACAGGTAACTTGGTATCATACATTCATTCAAACACCAAAATATAAATAATTCTTTTGCTAAACAGAATTAACAATACAGCATCTTCAAAGCAGTAAAATCCTTACCATAACTTTCTGAAAGGCTTTGTTACACTAATTAATTTCATTCTCCCAAGTAGTACCAGGGGAAAAAATGAAACTTCCCCAAGGACTAAAGCAATCAGTTGTATATGTCTTTTCATGTATTTTAAAAGATCTTGCAGACGCTGTACTACTGACTTTAAGCAAGCTTTGCTGTCTTAGGAATCCAAATCAGTTGCAGAGGCATGTCCTCAAGACTTCCAGATCATATGTAACATAAAATGTGATTAAAACACTCTTTAGGAGTGAATCGCTATCAGTATGCAATGCATAAACAAGAGAACCCCTATTCCGTCTCTACATGCAGCAGATCACTCAGTGGTGAAAAAAAATAAACCAAATAAAACAACTGGAATACAATTATTAACATGTCCACACTAAGTTTACACAGCAAATTAGTAAAATGGCTTTAGAGACAAACGATTCCATTCTTATCATGGTTCATCTCATAATGGAATTTCAGATATTCACACTGCTGAATATGACAATTTTCATCAAACCGTAAAATCAAATTGCAGTAGTTTTAGAGAAGAAAAAAAAGAACCTATGAAACATGCAAATGGTACCTTCCAATGAACAGTAATACTTTTTCAGGCAGAATGCGCTGAAAGACCAAGCACCTTTCAAGAAAAGAATACCAAAGTTCATTATCCATTAAAATTGCTTGAAATGTTGGAGATGCAGGTCTAAGCTGTCTGTGCTGAATTGGAAAGTGCCACTCATGTCTACTGACAAGACATACTGCAAAGCCAAAGGAAAGAAGGTAAGGGTGAAGGTAGAGGGGGCAAAATGAGTGAAAGAAGGGACAGAGCTTGGGCCTGAGTTTCTGACACTTCTGAGAAGCAAGCACAAAGACTCAGTGACATTTTCTATTTTGTGTTATGAACCTATATACTTCTCCTAAGGTGAAAGAGAGAGAGAAAGAAGGAGTTCAAACTCCCCTTTTTCTGTCTCAGTCCAGTTCCCCGGTGCCAGGAAGAACCAGAGAAGTCTCAGTATGCATCTTTTGATGTCTGAGGCATACTTGCCTCACAGAACAACTCTCACTTTGGTCCCAGTTCTTCTGCTGTTAGAGAAATTCTGCCTAAATGTGACAATCTTCAACCTGTTCACTTCTCTAGTCACTTGCCTGCAACAAACTGCGGAACTCAGCTCACAGCATCTTTAATAACAAAAGTGAAAGCCGCTTTTTGATTTTCAAGCAGTATACCGAAACCATTTTATTTTAAAACCAGAAAAAACCTCACTTTTCAAAGGCTGCTTTTAATAACCTGAAATTGAAACTGGTAAAAACAAACTCAATTCAGTTTATCTTCAGTGTTGTTCAGTATCACAAAATACATGACTGGAAGTGAAGCTCTTGCATTTTTTTTCTTGGTCTGTCTCACGAGAACTGTGATTCAGTAACTCTCCTTTTAGGGTTGCAGTCTTTACCCAACCATGTGCTGCTACTGACTGAATAGAAAAATTATTTCCATTAAGGCAGTAGGAACCAGGCTCTTTATTCTGGTGCATCCTGTACACTGTACCATGTAATAGCTGGCTGCTCTAAGACTGTCTTATATTTTCACGGAAAATTCAAACCTGAAGGAAGAGAGTGTTTTACATGTACTACACAAATACGCTTTGTCTTGGATGCACGAATTAGACCACCTACCCTCCCAGTGCTAATGGCATAATAAAGTGCTTTTCTCATTAAGCAAGAAAGCAGAAAAACGATGCCATATTCCTCATTTAATAAAGACTCGTGTTTACAAAATCTTACACCTTTCATGTTTTCGGAAAGAAATTCAGTGCCACTGTAACATTACTAAAAACTCCTCAGGGGAGGAAAAAGACAGCATGGACAAATTTTTTCTACGTAGACATAAATTCTGTATATTCCAGGCAGCCCTAATTTCTTTTACTTTGAAAAAGACCCACCACGACACACAAAAAATTACAAGGCTTCCTCGGCAGAAAAGCGACTAGATGAAACTCTCGAGCCCTACCTCATGCCCTCAGTCATTGCAGAAAACTCTCATACTGACAGAACTCCTCGTCCGCAAACCTCCGTTTCTGCGCAGACTCCCAACGTTGTTACATGACTACAAAAGGCGTAACTCTTCCTCTCATTTAATTTCTACAGAGCTCGCAGCAGCACCAGGCCGCAGGCTGCGTGCGTGCTCCCAGCTGCCAACCCCCGCAAGCGGAGCGGCCCCGGTGGCCCCTGTCTGAGGCTAGTTCGCTTTAGTGAACTCCTGCCCCCTTCCTGTTTTCCCGGGGTCACGTTTCGCTGCCGCTGCAGCGAGCGCGTCCAGCCAAACACAACACCAACCCACAAAACAAGTTCTCAGACTGAGGAAAACTCACAAAACAGCGGCGCAGAGAACTACAAACCTACCTATGGAAGCCATCGGGACAGCTGCTCTCCCACGAGGCTATGCGAAAACGTCCTTCCCTCCCTACGTGCCGCATGCTGCCTGTAGCTCACCGAATTGAGGCAGCCGGGCGCGCCGCCCCTCCACGCAGAGACTTGGAAAAACCTATTGCCCGCATTTGCCAGCACCCGCCACTCTCCCTCGCGTGTTAAAACTTCACCGCGAAGTGGGTTCCAGTGTCTGCGGCGAGAGAAGCACAGGCTCCCTTGTCTCAACAGAGCCACCCAGATGAAGAAAGCCAGAGTTCATTTCAGCCAGACAGAAAGTAATTGCCCGATAGTCGTTAGATTAGGCGTCCCGCTCGCTGTTCAGCTCGACTGCTCATTCAGCGAACGCTTGCTGTGCTGACTCCACCTTATCTGCGTTTGACTTGTCCCACTACCCCCCACCCCTTTCCCCGCCCGGCTCTCACCGCCTCTTCTAGGCAGAACGCCGCTCCCAGTGGGTCTTGTGCTCCGCGCAGCGCCGCGGGGGCGGAGAGCGAGCGGCCGATACACGAACCGGGGAGACTGGGAACTTGAGTTGGGGGGAGGGGGTGTGTGTGGTGGTATTTGGTTGATTTTGGGGTGTTTTTTTGAATGTTGGGGGGCGGGTGTTGTTGTCCTTCCCCCACCACTTCATTTGACCTCACTTGGTTTGTTTCTTTCAGAGAGATGCAAGACACGGAACCGAGAATTGTCAGATTCGTGCTTTTTAATGTTGACCAAAGCCCATCTACTCCATTACACCAAACTGGCCCAACACTCTCGGATAAATTTAGTATCCAGAACTCTGAATAAAGTTGTACTCGCTTCCCAAGATAACAAAACACGTATAGCCTTACTGTGTTGCATTCAACATTCCCCCTAGCATTGTTCTGAGCAAGTTTTATTCACAGGTCAGGAAGACAAGTGGAAATACTGCAGCTCCACAATGAGCAGCACATTTCCTTTTCAGATTGTTCATCAGTGCCCAGCACTCCGTATTTTCTGAAAGGATCATTGCAGGAAATTACTACATCTAGACAGAAACAAATACAACCATTTAAAACTTTCCTATAATGAATTATTCTATTGCTTTCAAATTTCTACCAGCACCATGTTTTGAATGTGTGTACTAAATAGTTTTGATAATATTAAAATACACAAGCTGGCTTGGTTATAGAGACAAGTACTGGTAAACTAATTAACATTTTGCTTTCTTCCTCAGACTATATTGTAAATCAAACTATTCTTTTATAAGAAAATTCATTCCTACCACTGTTTTCCTTCATAGCAGCTGCTCCTATTAAACATTTGGCATAAAGATTGCACTCAGAAGAACCAAATAGCAAAGGTTAGTTGTGATATACACCATATTATCAGGTAAAAAGAAGGGAAAATCCTTGCCACAGAGTCAGAAGAGGTTATTATGCAGCAGTTCAGAAGTGACATCAGTTACTTTGAATAATTTATTATACAACTACACTTTGTCTTGGATTCTTCCTGGCAGAGCCAAATGGAGGCAAACAGACTCTTCACACTCCTATAAACAATAATGCTTAGAGAAAATTTCTCTCCATAGAAAGCATCCCTGTCTCTGCATAGAAAGCACTGTAATCACAGGACCTTTGGATATCTCATTTCTTTCCTGATTTTCAAATCTTGAAAGCTTTGCTTGTTCGGCTATTTACACTTGCTGAATTAGAAGGGAAAAAGAATAGTAACCTTTAACAGAGAAGATAACAGTGGTCTGAGAGGACATATGAAGAAGGTTAGTTAAGTAAGAAACTCACTTTCCGAAGTATTGTAAGGATGTAATGTAAGCAGAAATCATGTAATTAGAAGTATTAATATACTTGAGTTTTGTCAGCACTTATCAAAATTCACCCTTTCTTAAGATTTTTTGCATGGATCCTTCTAACAGACTCAGTTATACTTAAGGGGCTACTCATCAAGAAAATCCATCTGACATGGACAATTAATAACAAACAAAAGGGAACATAACAAAAATCTCACCTTTTGCTTGTCTTTCTGTCACAAATTCAAAGTTTCAACCAGATGAGACTTTCTTCTCCAAGGAAGAAAAAAGTCGGAAACTCTAAAGCCAGAAGATAGAATGGGCAAGGCTGATTGTACACAAAAGAAGAGTTAGGAAGGGAAGGAAAGGCAGTGTTGGATGTCTCGGGTAAGGAACTGATTTGGTTTAGGTCAGCACAGTGTGTAAGATACTGCCATCTCAAAAGGAGGAAGTCAGTTATTTGGCAAGAAGAATTGGTTTTATGGCTGTTCCAGGCACGGCACAGCAAATCAGGGTCATGTCTTTCAATCTCTGCCAGGTGGTACCAGTGTACAGTTCTCCTAGATATAGTACCTAAGATTCCTGGTTCGATCAGAACCATTACACTGCAAATTCTAATGAAAATAGTTTAAAATTTAGGGCTTGAATTGTAACATGCACCTTTCTCCAGCAAGAACCCCTGAAGTAGAGTGGCTATGCCATGTCCTTCATGCAAATTCAGCAAACTCCACAATTCATGAAAGAATGTCATGTGTTTCCCTGCTACTCTGATGATTGACTGGGACTGTAGGAAATGTAGGAAATGCAGGACTCAGCATCAAGTAGATTGCTCATTTCAGATTTTGTCTACAAGCTGCTTGAATATAAATGGCTTCGTAAAACAACATGCCTAACTCGGGCATAGAAAAACACAGATTAATTTGGTTTTCTCCTCCTCTGCAAGAGGGAATAAACATGAAGAGAATTAACATAGAGCAGAACAGCATCTTAAAAAACAAAGACCAATATGACCTTTTGACTATAAACAATTAAGTGACGCTGAATGTGTATTTCTTCTCTATTCCCAATCAATACTGGAAGGTCTGTCATTCTGAAACTGCAGAATATCTTTAACTTGTGAAAGCAGTAGATCCTCCCAGACACTTAAACTCAGGATCATTTTAAAACTGCTTTTTTTTTTTTTGAAAAGTGTGCTCACACCTGTACTTTGATTTTTGTGGCTCTCTTCTTCAGCCTTCCCTCAAACTACACGGATTAATCTGGCACATCACAGTCATGAAGTGCCATGTCATATAATAGGAGGCCTCAGCCTGCAAAAGTTGAAAAAATTTCCTAGAATCATAGCAAGAGCAGTAGTTGTTCCCATAGTTTTTGTTAATTTAACCTTTTCCAGTCGAAGTGACTAGTAACATCACAAAAAGGTATGCTATGCATATGCACTGCAAACAAGCAACCTCAGGTATGTGTAAAAACAAACACATCTGACAAGCTGTCTGCTCATTCAATCCTGTATTTCTATTAAAATTATTTTTAAGTTTCTGTCAATGGCTTATTGTTTGCATCTTCAAAAGAAACAAATATTACTGATGGATTTCTCAGCTTCAGATTATTTTGTTTTTTATATATGTGTAAGATACTATTCATCTATATTTTGATGAATATATACAAAGATAGTTATTTATCAAATGACTGGGGAAATGCATTACTTTTGCCCATAGAAAGGGAAAGAAAGAGAAACCAAACTCTCTAAAACAGAATGCTTTAAAAACCTTTCAAGTAATCACTTTTTCAGTGGTTCCTAGCAAGAAAAAGAGAGAGGAAAAAAACAAAACCAAACCACCACCACCACCACCACCACCACCCACCAGTGTATTATCAGAGTGCATTTCAGATTTTACTGAATAGGCACATATGCTTTGAGACCATGATCAAGTAATAACACTGAAGTATTGTATAAACACATTTTTCCCAGGTAATACTTGATTATAAAACAACTTTTTTTGGCATTTGGAACTTCAGAATTATATGCCTTATTTTATTGCCTTAATTTTAGAATTTTGGAACTCTCACAGATACTAGTGAACATAACAAGAATCTGTGTTCAGCACCCTTGGAAGTGCTGTCATTTTTTCAACTAATAAATGCATATTCCAAGTACAGTCAGTTATCTTGGATGGCAAGTATTTAAAAAAAAACAAACAAAAAGCAAACACAAAAATAAATAAACACCAGATAATGCTACTGGTTTCTCTCTCAAGAGAAAATGCCTTTGGACTAGAGCTAGAGGAAGGATGAAAGCTGCAGGCTGCACAGTTAAACTTTCAGATGTATTGCTTCCTGAATGAAACTTCAACAGGCAATAATGTGCCCTATGCAAAACTTCAAGCTTTTTCTCAGTTACTAAATCCTTCTGAAATAAGGCCGTTGTTTCATTTTTGGTTCACAGTGGTATGAAAAGTTAGTTAAAACAAAACAAGTAGCAGACAGACTGGATTAAAGTGTGGTGCCCCAAATAAGGGAAGTACTTAGAGGGTGAGTGGGTTCTTGATGAAGAACCTATCAGCAGTTGCTTGATTTAATACTTTTCAGTGAGGGATCAAGGATCAGTCAGACTTGTTGAGGTACCATTGATGAAAGACATATAACATGCAAGAGACTTTAAAGATGTCCCAAGCTAGAAACCTTATTTCATATGAACACCTGTAGGAAAACTCTTTTGTCACAAGATCTGCAATTCCTTTAATGCAGTTCAACATTTGAATTCAGGACAAAATGAGTGGATGAGAAAGTAGAGAGCCTCTTTCTGTATTTAGGGTCTCTTCCACTTGGATACTCATTTCCCATGAGAAAACTTAATTCACATTTGCTGTTTTAGGCAGAAGAGTCCATATAATTTTTCAGAAGTGTCTCGGTTCAAATGAATAATGCAGGCAGTGCCCTCCGAGAGGGCCATTTCTAGGGGAACAGTCTCAGTTGTCTGATTTACAAATCTATCAGCACTTTGCCCACATGGAATAAAAAGTCATCCATTAAAACAAACAAACAAACAAAAAACCCAATGTAAATACTTGCACAGAAAATTCAACACACAGTGTAAAACAAAGTCTTTCCAAATCAGTATCTGATTCTTTCTCCAAAGCAGTTTTAACAGGGCAGTTTTACTGGTTTAAGGCCCATTTTGATCTATGATCACAGTGTTTCTGTCCAGATGCAAGTCCTGCTACAAAAGCAAGGGGTGTAGGAAGAGGAGACAGTGAATAGTTTCACAACATCTCTTCAATGTAATTTTTGAAGAACTGATCTTTTTTTTTTTTTCCCTTCAAATTCTTTAGTATTACAGAGAAGCTGCACGTGGAATTACATACATGTGCACTAGAGTATGCATTCTGCTAGCACAGTATTTTCCATGACCATCTGTAGCACTTGAATTTTTCTTATGTTCAACGTGATGTTCAACATGTAGGTCACAGCAGACTGTGTCCCTTCGCAAAAGTTTAGCTCGAGGAACTGTAAGAATAATTCATCATGAACTATCTTTGTCTTAACATAAGCATCAGATTTGAAGAATCTTTGAGTCTGTGATCAGGTACAACACGGGCTACAAAACAAAACGTATTCATGTTCCAGAATATTTTATCAACCTAGAGTATCCAAAACCAGTGGAAGAAAGAATATATTTTAGAGAATGAGTTTTCTTATGAAAATCCAGGAACGAGAGTGGCCTATTTTGTCGGCCTTAATGTATCAGCCAAAGAAAACACACATTTATATTGTCCCACTGGTTTATCATCACATACTATGGACTTGGCATGCCCTAGCTTTTTATATTCAGTTATGTATAATTATATTCCTTTCTCCTCTGAATCACTGACATATTAGATTGTTTGCTGAGTAGCTAAAATATGTACAGATTTTTTTTAAGTTTTATGTAGAAACATATAGCTATAAACAAAACCTGTACATATCTAGCTAGCTAAATGGATTAAACTCTAAATCATTTCATCTCTAAAGCTTTGGGAAGTTAAGTAGTGTAGACTGGGAGAGTTCCTCCCATGAAAATCTTACCCTAACTGAGTGGGGGGGAAGCTCAATTACAGCTGATTACCAAATAGTTCAGTTGTAAACACTTACACTGTAAGGGTTTTAGTTCATACCACTCAGTGCAGGCCTAGACTACAAGTATTTTAAGTTCTTTCCAATTTCAGTTTCATTCTACTATTACAAGATATTTTCCACCATTCAGATTGATATAAAGCAAATGAAATGGTTACGTTTTTAGCACATGAGATGGAATATTATTACTTTTTCTGTCAAATTGGACTACCAGAGTGAAATCACTGATAATAAGCATTGTTTATTTCTACGCAGGCCAAACAAATACAACATTTCCATGACTGTATTTGAAACATATTTTAAGAACTGTATTATAATCAGTGGCACAAAGGGAAGGAGATCTGTGACAATGAAGACTTGAAAACAGATCAAGTCATCTCCAACCTTCTCACAATAAAAGCTTTCTATAAAGATTAGTTTTACTGAGCTGAATGTCTCAATGAAAGTAATCCAGAGATGGAAAAGTGTGATAGATCATAGTACATTATATCGACATTAGTGCTTACAACAACCAAGAAGTGGTCTCTGAACATTTATGGTTTTGCTTTACAGCATTCCAAATGCTTTCTTGAAGCCCTCATTAACTTCATGCTGGTAGAATCCCAACAGGAGGTCCAAGTTATTTCCTGCTTGCTCCTGAAGCCTATGGAGGCTTCTTATGCACTAGTAAATGGTGTATTTTATAACAATTAAGAAACATTAGGTGTTTAATTATAAAAATATTGTGTAGATGAACACTTTATTCAGCCACGACATACACATGTCAAGGGCAATTGCAGGACAATGGAAAACCTAACAGAAATCTGGCGTATCTGCTTTGCATTAAAACATAAATTTCCTTTCTCTATTTGTATTTTTTATTTTTCATTAATAGCCTCAACAAAGAAACAAATGAAAACCCACTAAAATAAACAAAATGTCCAAAAAAAACTAAACACAAAAATTGCAATAGCAAAAATGAAAATGCACCTGTTTCCAGGAGGACAGAGTTTATGTTAGCCGTCTACATAAGCAGATGCACTAATGTTCTAAGCAAACGAACCCAGATGTCTGGAAAAGTTCTGAACCTATTACTTGCTTTGGACATGTATATCTTACAGAAATAAGTACGAGGAGGAGAGAAAGACAGGTATAAATGAATATTATATGAAAGCTTTTCATATTGTGGAGAAAGTTGTTCCCCATCATAAACAGGGAATGTTTCCCTTTCACAAGTAAGTTTTACTTTTATTCCCAAACTGACCCTCAGTTTAGAACCCGACATTTTGTTAATCAAAAAATTAAGCAGTATGTATCATTTCCCTTGCAACTCAGTGACTGGAAGAAATTACAATCCTGAAATAACAGTATGAAACCACAACAGTATAAAATTCTAATCGGTAATTGAATTATGCAATAATGAGGCTGTTAGGTTGTGAGTTTGCCTTCCAATACATTTATTAAACACTCATCACTCTGCTGGATGATGTAATACAGTAAGTCTGTGTTAGTCAATGAGGAGAATTAAGTCTACAATGTCTCTGTCAGGTAAAAACAGAGTCTGTATGAGAAAAATCATGGAAATATTCCAGTGTATGATCTTGAAGAGTTCCATGATTGCCTGAAGAGAAAAGTTGCCATTTCTAAAATTTTTAGAATAGATGCAGCTCATACACAAGCTTTGAGTACAATACATAGTCTAATCTCCACAGAAGAGATGAAAAGGCAAGGCTTTGCACACGGTTGACGGCTCAGAGATTCCTTATACTGGCAGCAATACTTTCATTCCATCATTTGCACTACTTGAACTATACAAGTCTAGGTAGGCTGTTCAGAAAAGATGGAAAAAAGTGACATCATGTCTTCTCTTTGTCAGTGCATTGATAAAGGATTATAGACAATCTTCCCTTGTTCCACACATCCTTGCCCTCTGTTGCAAGACAGTGCCTGTTTGTGAATGCAGACCTTCTGCAAAGTTCTGTCTATGCTTTGACCAGGGCTGAAGAAGGGGCAGTTCTTCACATCTAGCCTCAGGGATGGAGTAGCAGGGCAGTGAACCAGCATTCACTCCCCTGGCAAAGAGCTTGCTATGCTTTTATGTGTTACTTCTGTATACAAAGGGACTTGAATTAGCTGTCTGCTGTCTGAGAAAAAAGAACCTTTATAAGTTTCAAAATGGCCCACAAATAGTGATTCAGTTCCTTCACTGATGTGTGGGACTCTTCCCTCCCATGGAATATACATCAGCTATTGTGAAATTCCAGAGAGCTGTATCTGGACTCTATGTGGAGCAGCCCTATTTTTTAAGAGGTATTTATAAAACTAGCCAGTTTATAGGCCACTAGCCAGTTTATAGGCCACTAGCCAATTAATAGACCACTTAGGTTCATCTCAAGAAACAAGGTGTCTTTCAAAGACAATTCAGAATGAACTCTGTGGATGCTGCATTACTTTCAAGCTGTGTAAAGTGAAGAAAATGGCCATGAAACCATAGCAGCAAGTGATGAATGGAGCAGTAGTACTGACTCAAAATTGACCGCATGCATGCAGATTGAGGGAGGTTAAATTTACGCCTGTTTGATAATGAACAAGGCTCTGAAAAGAAATCCTGCAGGCAGGACATCTCCAATAAATGTACAGGGAGAATGAAGAGTTAGGGCACAGCTAATGTAACGGAGGCAGATACATAACACTACTAGACCGACTTTCCCCAGCAAAGTGGTTTTACCTGGAAAGAAAATTAAGATTTCTAGGGATAACAGAGCTCTGTTTTATAAGACTTTATATTAAAAACAGTGTCCTCAGGTAAACAGGTTAAAAATCAGATGCATTCAAGATACTAGTTTACATGCATAAGTTAAAGAAGATAATTATAATTTTTTATAAATAAGGACTGGATGTCATTGCAATTCTTGACTATTTTTTTCTTTTAAAATATATACTTTTGTACTTTTCTAAAAGCACAGCAGAATCCCTTGATATGGTAAATGCTAATTACACTGAATGCTATTTTCCACAAGGAAACAGGGAGGAAATAAAACAGTAATATGTCTAGATAATTGGTAACCAGATTACACCATCCTCACTGGTAACTCAAAAAGCAGATAAACAGCAAAGCTGAGATGCAGAACAAAGCAATTTTGAATTCAAGGGTGGTCTGAACTTAGACCAAAATAGTAATATCTTAATGGCCGAAATTAAGACTCCAGAGTCCATAACTCAAAAGGCCTCACACTGTTGAAAATTTCTGAAGAAGTCAGTATGTTTCCTGACTTTTACCAAAATAAAGACCATGTAAGCATTTAAAAGAAGAGCTAGGCTGCAAGGGAAAGTACTAAAAAGTGAGGCTGTTAAGAACTCTTGGAAAGTGCACAGGGTTAAAGTCACCCGGCATGTGCATTAAAGTGGTCTCAACCACAGGAACAGCTGCATCTGTTCCCTTCAGATCTTGGCCTCTTCAACACACAAAACATAACACTCTTGCTCTAGGCATGAATTAGGGATTGGTAGCAGAAATAAGAAGCACTTCTTGCCAAAGAAATCAGAAGACACAGAAGCAAGCAGATACAGTAGATACAGGCAATAACTATAGTAGAAGTGAAAGGAAAAGAGAAAATTTTAAAACATTTAAAGTATGATTCTTACTTGCCTCTGACAATAGAAGTTTCTGTGCTCTGATGGGAAAATCACCCGTTTAACATTTCTAAGAGATGCTTGCAAACAGGTATCTTTAACTGCATTTTTTCTAGCTGACTTACCTCATACACTTTTAACGTTTAACTAACTAACAACTAACACCTTTAATGTCAAAGTACATTATGTTTACAGCTAAAATGAAGGCTGCATGGAGATGAGCACTTAACCTGCAGGATTCAGTACACCTTGAGCTTCATTTTGAAACAGGCACTCAAAGGAAGAATTGCTTCATTTTCTAATAATTAGAATAACTATTTTCAGTGTTCCATTAACTGAGTATCTAAAACCAGCATGTGAGAGATGACAGCATTTAAAATTAAGCAGGAGAATCAAAATAGAGAAATACATTGGAAGCAAATATTTTTCCAGGGCAAGTCGTAGCTCTTAGCAACATTAATAGAAACCATTTAACAACAAAGTGTTCAGTAGATCAACCTATAATCGATTTGATGAAGTTGTCCCCAGGAGGATATCTGCCACTAATTAGAAGTAGGGAGAACCACAAAGAGATGTCTTGAACTGGGTAGAAGATTTTTCTATAGCTAAAGATAATTTTATTCCATGTTGACATTATTTGCTTTTGACAACTATTAAGTGAGGCAGATGGAACATAAAGAGTTTTTAAAGTTAAAACTGAAACATTATTATTGCATCAAAACCCGTCATCAAATTTACTGAAAAGTTTATCAAGTTCCTCCTGGAGAAGACAGTCATAGCCTAAGCAGTAAAACTATATATAATATACATGGATTGTCATTTGAACATCATGTAATGCATAAAATGAATGCCTGTGATTTTTATTCAGGTTTTAAATACATTAGCTGGCTTCCTGCTATGTCCAGCACTTTCTGATGCAGTCCAGAAATACTTTCTTCTTTTAAATCCTAGTGTTTTCAAATAATTTTGCACAAGAAAAGGTGACAGGTAACAGTAGCTTAGCTGTTATTTTTTAATAGCAAAGAGTTAAGGCCTTGAAAATCATCCTTTATTATAAAAAATCACAGCTAGATCATATTAAATCTTTAAATATGTAATCATCTACTACCAACTACTTTCCCATGGTTTCCCATGGTTTAAAAACTGTATCGTGGCAAAAAAACCCTCCAGAGCATCCATTTCTCTGGTCAATGATCTCCTTGATTTGAGCATAGCTACTGTCAAGATCTATTGTCAGCTTCACTTGCCTGGAAAGATGTCAACATGGATATCACCCATCTTTCCTGAGATGGAGACAAAACCTGCTTAAAATCACAAAGAACTCAAGTCTCCTGATAGTAGTATTTTGACATCATCAAATATCAGCAGAAAGATTGAGGAACATTGAAACCATGCAAACACAGAAAGAGAAGAAGAGCAGGATAGCCTCAAACACTGAGCTGCATTTCCTCTTATTTCCATGACACAGCTGCTTAATTGCTTTACACTAAATTTGCACAATGAATGTGAACATGGGACTCCCTGTTGGCAGTTAAAATCTGGAAGGTATTAAATATTTCTTGGATAATTCTTCATTACTCACTTGTTTTTGGTGTGATTAAAATAGGACTGCTAAAATCTTTTTCTCTGACTCGCATGTCTAAATTCACCTTTTATATGTCCTGTTTATAAACCACTGTTGTGTTAGTTGCCTTCATACACAGTTCATTTTCACATTACTTAAGAAAGAGATTAAGACCTTACCAGAAATGGTTCTGTACAGCTCAGATGGGCTGCTGACCTTTTGGCTGGAGGGAATCTGCGGATGGCATAGTGGAGGTGCTGTCACTAGGAGAGAGGGAGAAGGGCAGTTCGTCTTCAGTAACAGCTAAAATGTCAATAGTGCTATTAAAATAAATAAATAAATAAATAGAGACAGACATTTTCTTACCACGTGTCACCTCTGGTGACAGGGGAAAAGCTGATGTGAATGTGACAGCTTCATTTCCATTTTTTATTCTGGCAAAGATTCCCCCATCTATTTCATCTTGGTAATGTATAGCAATCATCTAAAAGAAGACACAAAAAAGCAAAATTTCAGTGTGATAATTCTCACTTGACCCAGTGGGGCATTCTTCCTCAAATTACAGAAGGTTTCTGTAATCAGATATAATGTGATCTATTGTTCCAGCAGAGAAATCTTGGAACACTGAAAACATGCAAACACAGAACAGACAATCTTTAAATATTGACTTGCATTTCTGAGGTAAATGCAGTTATTTGTTCTTATTGCCATGATGCAACTGCCCAATTGCTTCACATTCATTTTGGACACAGAACATAAGACTTCCTACTGGCCACTCACTTCAGTATTTAGTGAAAAATTCTTGATTGTTTACCTCCTTGGTTTTTCCTCCAGCAACCGGTGATCCTGGAATTACAGCTTGGTGACTAGCAGGAGACTTCATCCATCCATACCTGCTATACGATGCCTCTCCAGGAATATCATTGTCATACTGCCCAAAACTTAACTTTCTGAGCCTTTTCCCTGTTGCATCATCATCTTGCATACCTGTTGCTGAAAAGAGGCAAGCTGATTAAGAAACTAGTTTTTTCAGTTAGAACTGTTAAAACAAACTTCACTATTCTGCCTGTAGTGATTGTAGTTAATAATGTTCAAACTGTTTTACAAATCCACTTGGTGGGGAAAAGATACCAGTTGTAGTTTCTTTGATGACAGCAGCTGGAAAATATTCGCAGTCCCCTTTGTTCTAGAGGAGTAAGTTAAACAGCATGTTTCCCCTGATGCTCATTTTTGAAGCGATCACTCCCAGTGCAATCAGAGGAGCAAGCCAGCAGGGGCCGCTACGGGCATTCCAATGAGAAGCCTCTCTGGCCATTTCTGACACAGTGGCTCTTGGCAGAAAAACCATTGCTGCTGTCCAGGCTGCGTTTTCCCCTCCTTCCCCCTCCCAAAAGCAGATTATTTTTAGCTAAAATAGACCCTGGCCCTTATAAACTCAGTTCACTGTACACCTTTTGTAACACACATAGCAATCACAATCACAAAAATTAGGTATTAGCTAGACAGAAGCTGTAATCCTTTAGAGGAACAGCACAGAAGAGTAAGCTAAACCACCAGAACAATACAGGATATTCAAGGATATAAAGCATTATTTGTTTCCAAAGACATTATTAATAGCACGTCACTAGATGCAGAGCTATGATTAGTCAGATTTTATACATGGTCATCCATTCCAAACAGGAGGCACTTGAAGATTATTCCTGCAGCAGTTGCTTTTTCTACCCTTCTTAAATCAACAATAAGGACCCATAGAACTTGCTGAATAGTCACAAAAACAACCACATGCATACCAACTTTTCAAATACTCATCCAAGAGCTTCTATGGTCTATATATATGCAAAAAGATCTTTGAGGATTAGCTATTTCTCTTAAAAGAGCTGAGTATTTCCACAAGAAGTTACTTTAATTGCTTGGTGTCATTTAAACCTTTACAGTAATTTCCAGCTGTAAGTGTGTATTGTTGAAAGACATCTCCTACACACCCTGATCATGGAGCCATAACACTAGGAGTCCGAAGTGTATCTTTCATCTAAACCAGCAGAAGGGCTTAATCAGCAACTTGGGTAGAGAAAAATGATAGCATACACCTTACGCACACATCAATTTCCTAATCTGAAGTAATCAGTAATCTGATAGAAGCTAAAGTGTAAAGTCTTGCATGCAGCATAAGAGTCTGAGTTCCACCTTGGTTACACTACACAATTATAAAGCATTAATGCACAAATAGACTTCTGTGTAGTGGAACAGTTTCATTCAAGCTTGAAACAGAGACAGGGATTTTAGACTAAAATCCATCATACTTAAGTGATTCTGCATTGACACATGTATTTATCAACCTGAGTAACTTGCTGGCAAGTAGTGGCAAGCATCCTAAAAATATTAATGAATCTCTTGTTAAACTACAGAATTAGACACTTACCAAAAAATCCATCTCTGCTAGCATCCAAGCCAGTGTTATAATAACTACTACTGAAGCAAATGAATAAAACCATGTTAGTCATTTTTGAAAATTCCACCAATAGGGTTAAATTTCAGAGTCCAAATACAGCCAGTGATTAATTTTATCAAGTCAGTATTTATAAACCTAGCACATTTTGAAAAAAAAACCAACTGAGATTCTGTTTTTATGGTTGCTGCAACTTGGAAAACTCAAAAACTTTTTAAGCATCTATATTTAACTCTTTTTCCCTTGACTTGAATCTTTATGTGTGGTCTCTCATTTATGGAAAGAGTGTCTGCTGAAGACCCTGTAAGCAAACTAGATGCATCACTCAAGATTTTCGAAGCCAGAAAAGGACATGAAATCACAAATATCTCCTAAATCTCTTACATGATACCAAACAATCATGGTGAATTCTACTGAAATTGGGAGACATTTAAGAATGTACACTGAGTTCATACTATTCCAGCGTTTACCAACATTTGCATTGGATTTCTTTTTTTACTTGTAATTTCTGTACAGAAAAATGAGTGGGAATCACTGCAGAATCTCAGACCATCTGAGACGAGACACTCCCAGTCCCACCACTTCTCCACAGGAGGCAGTAGGAGCCAGGAACAGCACATAAGAGTTTCACTCCATCTGTAACTAAGTTACAAAGGCATAAACAATTTATTTCAGAATATTTCTCTTAACATGGCCTTGTAGACTACTTTATGATAAAGAACATCTATCTTTTGGATGGGTCAAAAAAGACCTTTGATATTTAGCTCAAGTTTTGCTTGTCACACTAATGAGAGGATTTCATCATCAATAATATTGATACACTCATGAAGCTTGTAATTTCTACAAAGTTAATGCAGTCCTCAGAAAGCTACAAACAGGTCTCTCTGGGAAAATGGACATTTTCCTTAAATAGACTGAAAGTGCTTTACATACCAAATTACCATCAGATGCTGGACAACAGAGGGGAGAAGTTGAGCTGATAAATTTCAGTAAAGCTTAAAGCAAATAAATCTAACAGATTAAAATTAAGTGAAGGAGTAAGCAAAAAATTACTTCTACTTAGTCCGTTAGTTTCAAAACTGTACTTCAAAGCTGACTCATTTAATGCAAGAGATATTTTAGACTTGCTAATTGAAAAGGAACCTTTTACAGTGTAAGGTGTCAGTTGCCAAGACTTCCTAGAACTTACAAAATTCATTTTTGTTATCATTTAGCTTAAAGTTTTGGCAGAGCTTCATAAATATCCCAGGAGCATATATTTATTTCTTTGAAAGCATTTCATATACTGTCCTTTCTCTCTTTCTCCATCTGAAAAGTAATTTTTCCCTACAAAAGTAATTTTGTTTTCCCTGATGAACAAATAATAACATTCCAATAGATTGGCATCAGAACAACATCAGGCACTTACTCCATCAGATGGTTATCACCATACAAAAGCTAGAGCTAATAGAAGCATAGCCACTGGTTAAAGGTTAATCATTGTTTGGTTTCTTTAACTGCTTAGCTTTCCTCAGCTACTACTGAGAGGTATTTATAACTATTGGAAAGAAAACACTAAGCTTAAAATCTTTTCTCCAGTGGCTCGTCAGTAAGAGTGCTGTATCTCATTTACTAGCAAATTATCCAACTGGTTGCAAACATAATTCCTTGTGATAGCACTGAAATTTAAATGTCTAAACTTGTAAAACTGGTTTTAGCCACTTGAATTTCAATCATCAATACCTGAGCAATGGTTAAGATCATTTTCTCTGGATATAGCTTGTGGCTGGTGTGGCAGAAACAGCCACTCGATAATGGCACTTACCGAAAATAGCTTAAGAAATGTTAACTATATTATTTCACAGGCAGCTTCTCACTTACTTAACTTCATTTATTGTCTAGCAGGATTTTCGGAATCTGCAGTTCATTTCAGTTCTAACCCTTTCACAAGAGGAAACAGGTAACATCTATACATTCAAGAAAATCTGACAAACTTTTAAGTGGTTTAAGAAAATGATATATTGCTTGAAGAAACAAAAGGAAAACTTAACAGACTGCAGACAGACAAGCTAGAATTCATTGCTGTGTACAAGCATGTTACACACAGAGAGGAAAAGATAAAGAGCTTGCACTTCAAGTGAGCTTCTTACCACAGCTCCAACTGGTGTGGAAAGCTAGCATGACATAAGAAGCTCTACCAGTTCTACCCACAGAGCAATAAAATGCAGGGCTCTGTTGTGAAAGGAACGGTGAAAATTTCCACAAAGCTATTTTTCCAGTGTCCCTTTCACAGACCTCAGCAGAAGGCTGAGGCTGAAATAATGCTCTGGGGAGAACTGTGTTATCATTGCAGAAATTCCAGAAGTCAATGCCTACATAGCAGTTTAAAAAGACCTATCAATTACTGTGAAACAAGGGGATGCAATCCAACATGAGGCTTAACAACACAACAAGGAAAAAGAAAGTCCATTAAGTTAACTTCTAACAGAGGAGCCTTCGGGGATTATCCCACATACTAAAAATGTTACCAACAACACTATCCAATCCAAAAGTGATCTCCTTCTCTGCCACCATTTATTTTCTACAAAGTTTAAGATTTTTAAAGAAAGCATGTAATGATCAAGCTTTCAAAACAGCTTTATGCTTAAACCATAGCAAATCTACTTTAAGAATTTAGTATCAGCTTTACATTCACTATTACATACTGAAAGAAAAAGTATCTTCAAAGACAGCAAGACAAAACTTGAGGTAAATATTGGTGTGGTGGAAAAAGGATAATCAAATATATAGCCAGTTGAAAAAGAAAATCTTGGAATAGTCTAAGGTGAAAGAGACCCAGCAGGATCACTGAGTCCAAATCTTTAGTGAAGTATGAGGATTGAACCCATGACCTTAGTGGATTTGTGATGCAAGCACTGTTACTGACAAGCCACTAGAGACAAGATTCTTGAAACAAGGATCTTGATATGCTCAAACTTTTAGATTCCTAGATCTTCAGGAACACTGTTTCAAAGGTATTAATTAGAACAAAAGCCAACTATGCTGTGCCTGTGATACATTCAATGCCTTAAGCTTTCTAAAATGTAACACAAAGTGCTGAAGTCAGAAAATCCCTTTATTCTTGAAAAAATACCCAATAATTAGCAATGATTAACAAGCAATCTATTCTTTTTAACCCCAATTTCTAACAGCTAGTAGACTAGGAGTGTAAACTTCTTATAACCAACGAGTCTAACAAGAAAATAAAAAGGCCTAAACTGTACCCCAAATTCAAGCAGACCATCAAGCATAGGACACAGCAGCTTTGCAGATCTGTCACTTTAGTTTCATAGCCCATTTACATTATGCTAAGAATGGGGAGCAAGCCTGGTGCAAAATCCAAACTGGTATCTCCAAACCCACAGACAGAGTTCATAATGATGGTACACTCAGGCCCACATGCTGAAAATTACAAGACTCTTAAAAATTTGTGGCGTAAGTACATGACATAAATTAAAAATTATTGCGCTGCTAAATATAACTAAAATTCCATTTTTAACTGTAGCTTAAAAATTTATTTCATTTAGTTTAAAAATTGAATCTAGTTCAGTTAAAACTTCAATTTCAACCTTTAATTTACCTAAAAAACTCAAATTTGCTGTTAACCACTGTAAAATTAACTCCCAAGTCAGGCACCAAAATTTTCCTGTGCAATGGAAATGACAAGTTTTGTAATGTATTTTACATACAAATAAGGCAGGTGAGAAGTTGGACAAGCTTTATTTTTCTCTCACTTCACAACTTATTTCAGAGGAACTGTGCTTACCCACAGAATAGCACAGTAAATGGGTGCATCTGTAACAGCCCAATGTTTTTAAAAAATATTATTTAATAAGGTATGCAAAAAGGATTTCTTCCTCTCTCCTTTGTCTGCAGAGACACTGTAGTATGATTTCCGATACTGTATCTTGGGCCATCTCCAAAGGTTTATTTTTGATAGAGGAAAGATCTGTGAAGGTATCCCAGACATGTAATCAGATCCTAAGCCACCTCGGTTTTATTCATTTTGCATTATTTTTTGAGAGAGGGAGGCTTTGTTTAATGCTCAATTCTGTGTTGAGCTGATAAACGCCAAGCGAAATACAAGGCTGTATGAATTGTGTATCTGTGTTATTCCTACAGTAGGTAACCTAGGCAAGTTTTGAGATGGTAATTTCAAACACTGTAACTCATGCATGAAGAAGAATTAGAATTACCTGAGAGCAACAACATCATTTCAACCTTATGGCAAATATAGAACCTCTCTTCCTCATGCTGGCAAATTTAAATAGAAATACATCTCTTGGTCACAGTCATTGAAATAGGCTGCCCCAATACTGAATGCATGTGTTTCTGTGTTCTGCCTTCACTAGATCACGCAATTCCTCACCTGCATCTAGTACTT
The DNA here is from genome assembly GCA_013397155.1 of Irena cyanogastra. NCBI lineage: Eukaryota > Metazoa > Chordata > Aves > Passeriformes > Irenidae > Irena > Irena cyanogastra. Next base: position 137,371 of record VWZV01015332.1, on the reverse strand, counting down.
TTCTAAAGATGTAAATTGTAACATTTTAACGGTGAAAAGGTGGGGTACACAGATGAGACATGGGTGATAATGATGGTAGGTTATAATGAAAATGGGTAAAAACCTTTCTGTTCTTTACATTTATTAACTGATTCTTGCTTTTACAGTTTTGTAAGTTGAAGCAAAACATTGATTTAGCTTTCCTTTTTTACCATACAAGCATAAGCCTTGTGGTAAAAGATGGCTCATTTGAGAAAGTAAGTCTTACTAATATCTTTAGCAATAAACTGAGGTCATGTGTTATTAGGCATAAAAGAATATACAGAGAGTGAAGTAAATGGGGAATATAAGGCTGCAAAGAAAAACTTATATACACATAAAATTTTTTTCATGCTACGAACTTCCTGTCATTTAAAATTAAGCACTACTGTAGCACTGTTATTAGTAAATGGCAGCTTCATTCACTATCACAAACTCGCCTCTGCATAACTCAGCTCACGTAAAAGATAAAAATTGGAAAAGTCTTCATAAACAGTGCAGTGATTCACCTCTGATTAGCAACACACATGACACTGAAGGAGAGAAGAGGTCATCAACCATTGTTCTGCATTAGTTCATAAAGATACGTCCCAGCAAAAAGAAATTCAATGATCCAAAAATGCTAAGCACTTAATTCAAGAAATCATTTCAGACAGAACTCAGAACTCTGCTGCACGGGCCGTCAGTAGTTTGTGGTAGGTTGACCTCTGCTAAGGATACATGTGTATAAAAACATCTAGGAAGAAGCATGAAAAGAGAGGTAGTTGCCTATCTGTCAATCAGTGCAGAATCATATGAGCAAACAGAAGCAAGAATGCACCATAATGTAATAATCCCAGCTGACATACACATTTCATTCTTATGCACATTATTCCAGCTTTGCAGGGCACTGGAAACATGCACACACCTTTAAGACATGTATTTTCTGCACACTCATGAAGGAAATCAGATAATTCCACCATCCTCCTGTAACCACAACCCTCAAGTTAGACACACACACACTATGCATCGCATTGATCCCATTCACCTCCAGCACTGGTCGCTCCTCGCAACGGAGAGATTCATGCAGAATGTCTCATTCGTCCAATCAACCTCACTCGGACCATTCAGTCCTGATCTGCCAACTCTCTTTATCACAGGCCAATTCATTCTATTAGTATATTTGTTAGGTCAAGGACCGTTTAACTCACAGAGTATAGAGCTCCCTCTAAAACCTGACTCTGTAAGATCAGACATTGTGAGCAACTGTTGTTTTTGTTTTCCATTATTAATGGCTATTTCTTCATCCCCATGGCAGCCAGCATTTCCTTGTGCTATCAATTACAGCTCCTGTGCTGCACTGGTGTCAACAGCTAATTAAGCGCCTTGGATGTTCCCCTGCTTATCCTGATTCTGTGAAATTCTATGAGTCTACTCCGAGGTAAGATAAACCACGTTCAACACATTCTGGAGTATGGCTGCTCCTCCCAGCTTTATGCATCAGCAAACTTGCTGAGGAGGCACTCTACCCCTTCATCCAAATGATTAATAAGTTAAACAAGACTGGATTTAGTCCCCTGAACTACAGGCATCTGTAGTCTGTGCCACTGACCACTACCCTCTGAGACCTGATATGCAGCCAGCTCACAATCCAGGGATTCAGAACAGTGATGTGTATAGGGAAAAACATTCCAGTGTTCCTCATTCTTAATATTCATTCAGGTAAATTGCTTTTTCCCCATGCTGGTTTGTGCACACCATGCATGAATAACTGTATGATTCTGTATATTTCAGTGGGACAAGTCCAGATATGTAAATAAATAAATTCTACAGCTCTAAGAAAATCAGTACGTGCTGGTGACCTCCTAGCCTCAAGAAGAGGTGGCAGCATGCCACATATATGTGTTGTTTCACCTCTGGAACCCTGAGTAGTTTTAAAATCAAGTTCTTGCTAGTATAAATTGAATGTTACTGGCAGAAGTCAGAAATTGAACATTTTAGCACTTGACATAAAGACAAACTTAAAAAAATTTATTGGTCTAAAGCTATACAAATTATTTTTCTAATTTTGTGTAATTAAAGGCTATTCTTATGTTCCTGACTACTAAACTCTTTCCTCCCTTCAAATATCCAGGATTTTAAATCCTGCCTATATATTTATATTTTATTCCCTTAAATACAGAAATGCCATAATTTAATTCTTTAAAACAAATCCTCTTCCAGATCATTCCCCAAGTAGAATTATTTTTACTGGTATTTATTTACCTGATGTTAAAAATTGAAGGGAAATTACAGTGACTTCTACTTCCTTTGAGACGATCAGAATCTGTGAGAAAATTTCAAGTATCACTTTTAAGCTTCAAATATTCCAGCACTGAACTGTAAAAAGTGGCTTATTCTAAATGATCTCTTATCCCCTTCACTAGATTTATTGTATATAAAGAGAAGAGTTCCCTCCTGCTGGAAAAATCTCAATTTGTCCATCAGCTAATAATTTGGAAAAGATTCAAGAGAATTGCAAACTAATGCCACAAAATACATACTGTGTATTAAAAATAAGCAGTGAAGCATCTCATTTACTAGTGATGGATTTTTGGACTCCTTCAGTCCTCAGTTACCCTCCTAAACACAGAACTGTGATTTCACCTTCCCTACAAGAATCACCATCCTTGATCACATAGGCCTGCCCATGAACAGACACACAGAACTACACACTAGTTAGGCACATTCATGGTTCAGCATATCCTATGGGGCTTGAGCTGTAGCAACTAATTTGTGTCCAATGAGGCAATGGGCAGATCTTCTGTCATGCTGGCTAACACTCAATCAAATCCTGGGGACAAAAGCAAATCTTTCATGGCACCATGAGTGGAGACAAGAAGAGGAGGAAGAGGAAGATGGAAGGGGAGAAAGGGAGGCAAGGGCATACATTTTGCCAGAGAAATTAGGCCACATAACATTTTCAAACATGACAGTAGGGCAGGCAAGAGCTTTTTTGTCACAAATTTTAGGTAGACCATTAATAATAGGTTTAGTGGACTTAGCCAGAGAGAGACTACTCATCCTTTTGCAAAGCTGCTAGTTCTAGTAGCATTACTTAGGCAACATAGTCAGCAAGTGTTGTGTATTTAATTCCACCAGCTGTTATCATTTCAGAGTCAGAGATAACAAACAAGCACTGTGACTTGTACATTTTTAAACAGAAAACTTTCCAGAAGAGCATGTCTTAAAATACCTTACTGGCAAATATGACATTATTTGTGAAAACATTGCATCGAAATTGAATGCCAGCATCATTACACTGTATTTGAAGATAAAGTTGTTGGAACTTTTTCTCCTAATTTAAAAGGAAATTGTAATAATGAAAAATGTACACCACCAATGCCTTCTAAAAATGTCTCAATATACAAATTCTGCTCCCTTATAACTTAAATTCACAACAGCAAAATAATTTCAAGAGATGATCTATAACAGGCAACAACTTGATGAACAGTGCTTTTTTCAAGCAAAAAGGCAAGTACCTGCAAAACTCACTTAACTTACATCAATTTGATTCCATATCTTGGATGATTATTTAAAGAGGACATCAGAAATAATCCCTTGATTATAATCATCATCAAAGTTTTAAGCAATGACCTGAGGATCCTGCTGTACTATATCATGAACACACAGGTGCTAGAAAAATAGTTATTTTCAGAAAGTGTTACAGCTTACCATGTCCGGAGGCATTCCTATTTGTGACCTCTAATTTGTCATGGAAGCCAGAACTACTGTTAAGCTCTTCCATGTGTGCATCAAGGCTGCTGAAGCTATTTCCTTGATTTCTGTCACTACTGAGAGTGTTAATGTGGGTTGGGATAGGTTCAAATGTAGGGTCTAACTCCAAGATCAGTCTGTTCAATTGTTCAATGGACTGATCAATATCCAAAGTTGAAGAAGCTGGCAAGTCCCCAGCATTTTGTCCTAGATCCAGGCCATTTGTGTTCCTCTGAGGCATTGGCCTTGACTTAAAATTGTCAGCATTTGCATGTTCTTCAGCTTCTGCAACACCCAGCATGCTTCCTAGCCCTCTCTGCACAGCATCTCTGCTGGTAGAGCCACATGTTGGGGCACCTGGGACTTGGGACTGGCTCTGGACACTGCCTAAATTCTCCATGGTGTTATGAATGCCAACCCTAATTTCATTCTCTGGGGCAAAACCATATTGGTGAGCAGTGACCATCTGCTGCTGGAGTACCCAGGTCTGAGTAGAGTAGCTACTTGGGCCATAGGCTCGTGGATGGGATGAGACAGAAGGATTCTGTTGCAATTGCTCAGTTGACTTTGGCTCAGTGCTTCCAAATGATCTCTCACAGAGGGAATCCACACCAATTCCCAGGTCTGCAGCAAAAGCATTGTGATGCTCTTCCCCAGCATTACTTCCAAAACCGTCTGAAAGAAGTGAGTTTTGACTGCTCTTGTGGCAACTGAAGTTCCCTAGGTGGGTGGAGTGCTGTCCTTTTGAGGAAGACAATGTCCCAGTGCTGTCCACACTGTAAAGGTCATGATTAGGCATTTCATCATCCAGAATATCAGTCTCCCTGTCCTTCATTTTGGCGATTTCATTCATGTGAATGTGAGCTGGCACTATGTGGTAAGTAGCACTGTACTTGCTTTGAGCATCAGTCATATCCTTGGTTGTTCTGACAGAATCCTTTAAACCAAAGCCACTAAGTAGCTGGTCCAGTTCTGCCTTCTCTTGTGGGCTCAGACCCCATTTAACTCCTGGGACAAGGTGTTCCTCAGTCTTATCTGTTCTGATGAAAGCTGTGGAGTGTCCGGAATCACTACTGACTGACAGGGTATGATCACTGTGATCAGGACTGCCTGTACCATGAAGACATTGAGCAACACCAGGGATGTTGCTGTCTGAAGAATTCTTCTTTCTCACTTTTGCATACAGACTGCCATCAATGGGACCTTGGGTATGCAACACTGTGGAGATACAAGTAAAAAGGAAAGGGAGCGGTAAGGACAAGCATCATGTAAGGGCTTTGACTAGTGTTGTGCCACAAGTATTGTTAACACTGACAGTATTGCTTCTGCAAAACTAAATCAACTCTATAACTACAGCAAATATCAGTGACATTATCTTCGTTAATTTCACAAGACTTTTTTTGATGGAAATACAATATGCCATTTATAGCTCAAGTTCTAATAAAATCCTCTCTTTTTATGCTGTTTTGAGTGCTTGTTTATGGCTCCACAAACTCTTCATACTAATTTAAAGAATCCCACTATTACAGCACTAAAAATTTGAGAGGTAGCTACTATGCATTCCATTCAGAGCACAAATGGTAGAAACCTATCAGCAATTGCCTTAATATATATATTATGTAATTATTACTTTGTCCATTTTTACTTGATGGCCTGACTATACTACAAAGAATAATTTTCTCCTTTTCTTGGTGGTGAAAGGAAAAGACAAGCTTTTAATCAGAGCTGCAGTCCTTGGAATATACATAACGCCTCTTCACAAAGGAAGGCCCAAGTAAATGCTAAGAGAACGACATTTCTACTTACATGGAGGATCTGGTATGCATGTCATGTTTTTGTTTCAAAAAAGGACACATGAACTTAAGTGGAAGCCTCCGCAAAACTAACTGTCATACTCCCATCTAGCACATCACACAGGTTAGACCGACATGAGGTTAAAGTACTACTACTGAATTTTTATCCAGAGCTGAAAATGAGAACAATTCTATTTCTCAGGGGAAATTTTAGGAATAAATATGTCTAGTGTCTGTAAAGCCAAGAAAGTAAAATAATAGTTCCATTTTCAAAGAACTTAACATTCATTTACCAGAATATTTATATTAAGCAGGTATTTCTGAAAAACTGTTCCTACCCATAGTCTGAGAATGGTTTGAGATTAAGAAAATTAAACCATTACAATTGAAGAACAGGCAGACTTTTCTCAAAGGTAACCATCAGCTACATCTGTTGTAGTTCCAGAATCAAAAGCCACACGGAGAGTCCAATGCATTTTAAAATCAACTCTACCACACATTTTCAAATTTTATGTAAAATGGCATCATGATCATGAACTTCCAAGCTAGGAAACTTTTCTAGGCAATACCCGTTTAGAAAAAGCATTATGCAGAAATTGTACTCACAATGGTAACTAATTCATTTGTCTTCATAGTGGCAAGAAAAGTGGTCTGGTTGGAAAAAGTTTTGGGGACACACTGACAAGGTTCTGTCCATTAAAATACTTAAATACTAAAGGTTATATGATAGTTTTAATAGATTTTAGTTAAACTAAAGGACCATCTTTTACTTTCTATGGACTAGGAACTATTATTTGTCTGATATTGATTTTTAAAACAGCACATGCAAAACACCAAAATACTCCTTTTCAGGAAAAGTTATCAAACTGAGCAAAAAGGAAAGTGACTCCCCTTGCTGTAAAATGTCTCTGTGGATCAAGTTTGATGTGTAAATTCCATGTTGAAAAGGGCTGCTATGCATGAGGCTGAAGGTCTGTATACAGATACTTAAAAACAATATTTATGAAAGAAGATGTATCAAAAATACAGCCAACAGACAGTTTCTCAGGTTCTTTCATGCTGTGATTCCTCATAAGCTTTCACAACCTTCCAGGACTATGAAGCATACTTGGTGTTTCATGTGAGGTATTTTGATACTGTTACCACAATAAGTTGCAGGATTTTAAAAACAAAAAAGAACCTAACCACAACTAGGAGTAAGTATTAGGTGGGTTTTTTTACTGTATGCTTGGTTTTGAGTTTAAAAACTAGAAAACAATAAAAAACCCTGTTTTGTTTGGAATAGTTGTATATCTTGACAAAATACAGTCTTGAAAAAGTTACAAGTCTGAATGGGAATGCAGTGAAGAAACCAGTATACTTGAACTATTACAAAGTCTTCCTGTCCGACTGTTCTGTTAATCAAAACTAGGCTCTGTGCTTTAAAAATGCTAGTCAGCCTAAATACTGTAGTGGGTTGACCTTGGCTCTCATGCTAGGTGCCCACCCAGCCACTCTATCACTTCCCTTCCCAGCAGGACACCAGAGAGAAAAATAAGATGGAGAATGTTGAGATAAATCAGTTTATTAAAACAAGAAAAAAACCAAAAGTTTGCATGCATAAGCAAAGGGGGAAAAAATTATCTCTACCTCCCAGCAGAGAATAATGTTCAGCCACTTCCCAGAAAGCAGGACTTCCACACACAGCGGTTGCTCCAGAAGCCAAACATTGTAAAATAACAAATGCCCCTATTCCTCTTCCCTGCCATAGCTTTTCTATATGAGCTGACATCATATGGTATGGAATACCCCTTTGGTTAATTTGGTTCAGCTATTTTTGCCTAGTTGTGTCCCCTCCTAGGTTATTGCCTAATCCCAGCCCACTTGATGGGAGGAGGAGATGAGAGAATTGTTAAAGAGACAGCATTGAGGGTGTGCCAGTGCTGCTAAGCAGCAGACAAAACACTGGTATGTTACAAACACTTTTCCGGCTACCAATGCAAAGCACAGCACTGTGAGGGCTGCAAGGGACAATTAACTCCAGCTCAGCCAGACCAAATACAATACCTCACACAAGATCAAACATTCTAGCATGCAGATTTGTTTCTCCTTGCAGAAATGATAAATACAAAAAAACTGTTAAATTCTCAAGTACAGCCATGGAAGCAATGGAAAACCTTTCGGTATCTCCCTCTCTTAGGCCTTCCAGTACCATCACACAGTACCATACAAGCATAGTGGCAGAAGTACAGACAAAGACAAACACACTGACAGCGGACTACTGATTGGGTCATTCTTGGACATGTGCACTCTGTAAGATTCAGAGATAACCCAGTCCAGTACTTCTTCCACTAATACAAAATTACCAAATTTATTCTGCATCTTGCTTGGAATGCTAGGCAATCCCAAATATTTGGGGGTCTTCCAGCTGTGAATTGTACAGCTGCCTCTCTGAAGAAGAGACACAAGTACAGCTTACATAAAATTTCATTTAGGAAAAAAACCAAACAAAAACAAACAAACAGAACCAGCAAAACCCACAAACAGAAAATTAAATACTGCATTTATGTCTTAGTAGCCTTAACTTAGCCTTAGGTTTAAACTACTTCAGGATTCTCAGATAGCTTTTAAGTAACTTTAAAAGTTACTATCTCTCCTGGGTAAACAAAATCTTATTGTATTCTGTATCTATCTGTGCCCAAGATTGTTATTGTCTCCTTAAGACCCAGCTCCAAGGCTGGAATCAGGGCCAGGGGTTGCCAGGGTTTCTTCACAAGGTTGGAGCACCCAAGCCAAGTTCTCTTCTCCCTGGTGGCTTTTGCTCAAGGAAAAGGCTTCACTTCCTCAGAGGTTGTTTCAGGTAGGTTTTTCTGGGTTCACAAAAGTAACAACTCAGAAAGCTGAATTTCACAATCAGAAACTGTTTTGGAGTAAATTTTGCAAACTCTGTCAGCAGCACAAAGCCTGAGCCAGTCCCAGGGCCGGTCACCCCACGTTGATGCCAGGACACCATTTTAGGAAAAAGGACATCAGTGCTAAAAGTCTGGTCCACTACCAAGTTTCAAAAATGCTGTTATGGATGGGTAATGACAATTGGCTCTCCCAACTAAGAGATGAATATTGTGCGTATGTTAAGAGAAGTTTTGCTGATGTATGGTTCTGTTACTGTAGTTTGTTTTTTGGACACCGTCTGTTCTCCCTATAGTCCCCTTTTCCCCCCACTGTATTGTTGCCACCAGACAGCCTTGGTTGTCAGGGTTATCAGGGTCATGTGGAATGAGAGCATGCACATATGTCCCTTGCACAGGGCAGTTGGGAATGGGGAAAACCTCACATCCAATCAAGTTGCAAGAAGGTCTCCACCAATGGACAGCAAAGAAGAGTTGACTAGCAGACTTTGGGAGGGGCCACGGTTGCCTGATGCAACACCAGGGGTATAAAAGGCAAAGCAGCAATTTTGTGGATGAGCCTCTGGCAGTTGGCCACACTCCCAGTGCTGTCCTTTTTTCCTTATTCAATCCTTTGTTGTGTTGTTGAGGTTTAATAAACCATTAAAATTTTAAAGTGAGCACTTATTTCTCACAATCCCTAAAGCAATTTCTTGAAATAATGGCTTCCCAAACAGAACTCTCATTGATTACAAGTAGGATGATAAGCCTGACAGACATTACTTTTGATATTTATGCTAGACTTGAGGAGCCATATTATGTGTCTACAAATGAAATGAGAAACAGAAGAGTTTGGGACCTGCTGATTTTTGCCTCTAAATTTAAGTATCAATACAGTATTATGAGACGTCACAAGAAAACAACTGTGATTTGTGGGTCAAAACAATTTACTTGCAACTAGACAATTTGCTGTAATAGATAGCTGCCTTTTTAGGAACCAAAAATACCACTTCGCCTTATAAACAGATAAGAAAGAATGAAACTCATAGCTAAACAAAAATCCAGCTGTTCCTGAGGAATCTCAATATTTAAATTTGCAGTTTCTAATAGTGAAAATAAAATGCATATTGCACATATCAAAATTATTTTCTAGTTTGTACAGTTGAAGGAAAACATTCTTAGATTAATTTGGAGGTTTTAATTGTAACTGTCATCATAGAATATATCATAAAATTGTTTGGGTTGCAAGGGACCTTAAACATCATCTAGTTCCAAGCCCCCTGCCATGGGCAGGGACACCTTTCGCTAGACCAGGTTGCTCAAAGCCCCATCCAACCTGGCCTTGAGCACTTCCAGGGATGGGGCATCCACAACTTTTCTGTGCTGCCTGTTCCAGTGTCTCCCCACCCTCTATTTATTCTTCATATCTCATCTGAATGTCTCCTCTTTCAGTTCAAAGCCTGTCCTGTCACTACATGCTCTTGTAAATAATCTCTCTCCATCTTTGTTGTGGGCTCCCTTCAGGTACTGGAAGGCTGCAGTTAGGTCACCTCTTTTTTCCTTTCTCATTTCCAGACTGAATAAACCCAATTCTCTCAGTGTTTCCCCACAGGAGATAAGGAAAACCATCCATCCTTCCAACCAACTTGGTGGCCTCCTCTAGTCTTGCTTCCTGTGCTGGGGACCCCTTAGCTGTATGCAGCACTGCAGGTGGGATCTTGCCAGAGTGGAGGGGGTCAATCACCTCCCTCGCGCTGCTGCCGACATTGCTTTTGATACAGCCCAGGACACATGGCTTTCTGAGCTGCAAGAGCATGTTGCTGGGTCGTGTCCAGCCTCTCGACCACCAGCACTCCCAAGTCCTTCTCAGCAGGGCTAGTCTTGATCTGTTCATCACCTAGCTTGCATTGATTTTGGGGGATGCCCCAACCCAGGTGCAGCACCTTGCACTTGGTCTTATTAAACTATAAACTATGTGTATATATGTTACCGAATTTCTTAAAGACCTCAGCCATGATTAGGTTGTAGAGTGATTTCTGAGTTATCTGGGCTGTAGGCCTTGATTTTAGGCCTGT